>JAOXJJ010000359.1:6225579-6342078 GCA_025769935.1 Phoenix roebelenii | reverse complement strand
GAAGAAAAGCTATTCTTTTTCTCACATCTCGATTTCTCTCTCAACGCTCAATGGAAGCTGAAGCTATCTTGCTCAGTGTTTACCCTTTCCTCTTTTTGAGACTTCCCCAAACTCTCCTTTCCACTTTATCATGTCCCCTGCCTACTGATATGTCCAGCTTGACACTGGCCTCTCCTTTGATTTGTTCCCATTGCATTCCCTCTCCTCTCCTGCTCGCTTCTCTATTATTTTCTTCTCCTATCAACTAAGCCCAGGGCCTCTAGGATTGGTGCCCTTTTATAGTCTTTTAGTGCATGAACTCTGCTTTCTTTAATGTGTAAATCGTTGGAATATCATTTCTTGATATGTCTCGGAGTTTTGATCGCATTTTAGAATCCTGAATGCCAGTTTGTTTAATCTTTTTGTGAATTTTTATGTCGCAGAAAGTTTTTAAACAGAATAATGGGACTAGGAGTTTTGACATTAAACTCTGATTGAGCATGATCAAGAGGAATGGTGAAATACTAAACTTATAACAAAGTCTATCTTTGGCTTTCAGAGATAATAAATTTGTCAATATCTAATAGTTTTGCCTCATAAAGACGAAGCTGATTTTTTTTTTCAACATAAGTTGGATTGCTTATTAGTGATTAGAAACTTATTTGGACTTGTAGTTACAATCTATTTATAAATTGAGTCATCAAGTTTCTCCGTTTGCTAATTTTTCTTGTAAGACATTTATGCATTAAGTTTCTGTCTTTACTACAGGGAATCTGTACTTATATCTGAACTCTGCATGAGTTCTATATATAGTGTTGCCTTTGGAAATCATATCAACGCTTCAATTTGAAGAGACCTATCTGTTTAAAGAGTATGCTCCATCATGATAGTAAAACTACAAACTATTCTAGATGTTCATGGAAACTAATTTGCCACCGTATGGTTTTAATCTATTGAACTATCTCATTAATTCTTTTTATAAAATATGATTCGACTTATCTCTTTGACATTACAAGTTCCTCTGGAACCATACATTGCAATAGTTGTTTATATTATTATGCCTAATCTTGCATCAGGCTTGATCGAATTCTAAAAAAATGTCCATATAAAATTACAGTATACTTGAATAATATATTTATTACAAATACACTATTTAATCTTAGTTATTACAAAGATGCACAAATAAAATATTTTATTTTCAAATATGTACTTGGTAGCTAGCTTGTAGTTTACTCATGAATAAATCAAATACTATGCACCTTTTCAAGTTCTCTTTTTTACATTAGATGTATAGCTAATCCATGCAAAACACTGAGTTATCTCTACTACACTTGTTACTATTCTGAATAATGATGCTTTAATTAGCATTGAAAGAAGCTTGGCACTAGGCATGATCTTAATTTTATTTCTTTGCTATTAGTTATATATGCCAAATCTTGCATGTTCTATACAGTCTAATGATGCAGTCTGCCCAGGAACTTTGGAGAAGAAATGGCATGATAATCTATAAACACTAACAATCCCTCCACTCAAAAGCTGCACCTCATGGCTACAAACCTATAGTGAGTCATTAGTTGGAGCTTCAATTATGGCAATTGCTCCTCCATCTCCACGGTGCTTCAATTTCCCTCTATTAGTTTATGGATCATCTTTCATTTATTTCTAGTCTGATTTTTCCCCCCTTCTTTCCTATAGCCTTCTATTATATTATGGCAGACTTTGCTAGCTCTCTTGATCATCCTCTGTTGTTAGTTTTTTTTTCTTCCCTTCTTTTCCTTCTATTATGCAATAAAATTTTCAAGACCCAAGAGATAAGATTCGAATCCTGGAACAGCAAGTCCAATTCTAGATACCGAGCTCTCCTCACCAAAAACATAGCACTGGTTGAATATTTTCTACACGTTTACTTTGTTGTATATTTCATCTCTTATTCACATTGCTGTATTACATTTTATTGTTCTAGTTTTAGTGCAAATTTTCATTTTCTAATTTGAGATTTGGCATATTATTGATTTTTGATGCATTCGATGTGCTGCAAGCATATGAAAAATGAATCTTAAAAGATAGTTGTTGATTCATATCCCATGCTAGAAGTTGATGTAGGCAAATTTAAATTCTGAATGTTCTGCAAGTAGTGATGATGGCTTGCATGTCGATTTGGTGCGCCTGTAAATCCTACATGGGCATTTGCAAATTGGTTCAAGTTTGGTGTTAGTGAAGCATAGAGGCCCGACGAAGATCTGGTTTGAATCTGATGCATTGTGTATCATCAAATACATATGAATAAATATAACTTGCCCAGCTCATTGATGCATCTTACTTCAGGATGCTTATGAAACATTCACTCAGTCTCAAAAATATTTTATTACGTATAGATCAGAAGAACCAAATGATTTAGTAAATTGGCCTACAGGAAGAGATCATAAGGAAAAGCAGCATTTGCTGTGGCAGGAATACTTCCAAGGAAGTCAATGGACTTAATTGTGCAGATCATAGATCTGTATTATTTCGATGTATGGAATCTTGCGTAGCTATTGGCTGAATTAATTAAAAAAGATAAATTTCTTAATTACCTACTCGTCCACTGCTAATCTCAATTAATGGGCAGCCACTAAGTTGAAGTTCTTTTCATTTCTCCGACTTTCCTTGTTCTTACCCTTCATTTGCACAAGTTGAATACACCTTTGCTTCACATAGAAATGGCAACGTAAACCCTGGAGCTGCACTATAATGTTTCACTCTCTCTCTCTCTCTCTCTCTCTGTATTTTTCCTCTTTTTTTGGTACAATAATGTTTCACTCTCTAAAGAGAAAAAAGGCCATCTGGATGGCAATCTAATATGTGAAGATTTATTAATTGAAATGTAGTGTGGCAAACAAATTCATAATGCCTGATTGATTTGGGGAATCATATAGATCCAGGATCTCGTGCTCAGCTCTCTACGTCCATTTGTTATATATTCATGCATATTAATTAGCCCTAATCAAATTTACAGGCCTCCTGTATTAAGATCAATCATTTCCAGTTTACAAGCTGTTGGCCTGTCCAACCAATTCGGCGACCGCCAAGGTGGGCCAAGGTGCTTTCATATTTTTTCTCAACAAAAAAAAAAAAACTCCATAACTATGTGATAGAACATTTGACTGCAGATCAATACTTACACTGCATGGAGCTAATTTAGATTGCACATAGTTTACGGTAGTAGGAATTTTTATGGGAAATTACAACAAGATCCAAACATGTTGGACCTGATCTCATGTTAGATCAGTGGCACTTTCTCTGAGAGAGAGAGATGCAGGTCTTTAGAGAGTTGAATTCTCAATAACATATGTCTATACAATCTGAAGCATTTTGTTTTCTGGGCCATCAAATAACCTATTTAACTTCACTCGAACATCTTTAAATAACTAAAACTCCCTTATGCTTCTTTGTTGCATCCTTATAATTAGGAATTTTTCTATCTAAATATTTTTTTATTTACACTTTCTATTTACATACATAACATCAATAGCTAATATGGAAGGTGTCAGCATGCAAGCCGGTAAAGCCCCTGGTTAGTTGTACTAAGAAACCTGAGTCCAGACCCAGCCTGAACCAAAATTGTGGAAGTGTATCTGGAAAACTGCTACCTCTCATTGTGCAGCCCATTGTCTACAAACCTCTTCTATCCAGACACGCGCACGCACATGCGCGTGCGCGCGCACACAGACACAGAGAGAGAGAGAGAGGTTTATAAGCTCCTCAGGTAATTGAACTTGTAACCAGTCAGATTGGTCATAAGATATGTAAATTACATGATAAAACTCAAGATACATTACAGGGATGGCAAAACTCACAACTCATCGTGTATGTAGACAAAGAGGCAGAAAAACTGGCACTTGCAACTGGCCAGATTAATTGTAAGATTCATAAACTACAAAAGAAACTCAAGTTACATCCACAGGGATGACAAAATTCACAAAATCAGTTGTGATACAGCTTCGTGTGCAACCATGAAGCAGTTATACTCCAAACAGCAGAAATAGTACTATCAGTCAAAGACATTCATGGCAACTTTCACCTAGAGGATTGAGCAATTATCAGATCAGAGTTTGATATTGTACCTGATTGATCAACATCAAGTTCCTCAAACTCCTCCATCACAAGTGCTATATCCTCTTGGGTTATCTTCCCCATTTCTTTGAGCTTATATATTATGAACTCAGCAGCACTGTGGATAGCCAACACAATAACCATTGCTAGATTTGAGAATATTAAACAAGATAATTCATAGAACATGTTGTGGACTGGATAAAACATTTTTAAAGCTTTTTTGAAGTGATAAAACATTCAAAATTTAAAAAGAAACTAGTAGCGAATGCGCTTACCCCACAGCTCCATCATCATCCAGATCTGCTGCTTCAAGATCCATGAATGTCATTCTCCGTGTAAGCACCCATTTTGCAAGCAGTTTCTGTCTACTCTCTGTGTTTAACTCGGCAAGGTAGAGAAAGAACTGAGCTAAACAAATTGTGCTAGTCATTATCCAGAACACAGCAAAAACACGCCCCCCTTTAGTTGAGAAACTCTTATCCCCATAACCCAATGTTGTGATAGTGGAACAGACACAATAGAAGGCATCAACAAGGTTTAGCTTCTCGACCTTCAACAGAAAGATAGTTCCCATAAGTATGAGAACTGTAAGAAGCAATGTAGTTGTATAAAACTTGTACTTCACTCTGTTTGTCTCAATCTCCTTTAATGTATGTGCCTGACCAACCTTACGATGCATGTGTAGTGCTTTAATAATCAATACTTCTTGCTTCTCAACAAGGTAATCAGCTGCTCTACTTAAAAGGAGTGCACCAATTGCCATGCCAGTAAACACAAAAGCGCAAGCAAGAAGTTTTGTAGTGACACTGTTGGGAACAAGGTCACCATAGCCAACTGTGGTCATAGTAACAATACAGAAATATAAGGCATCAAGAATGCCATTCGTTGTCTCACCCTTGATCTGATCATTCACAAGATAGAAGCAAACAACACCTGCTCCCAAGTAGATGACCAAGAATAAAGATACCTGTTTAAAGCTTGGACGGAAATTACTGAAACTAAACTTCAAATCTGAAAACGAGGCACCATGTTTGATTGACTCTGGTGTGAAATCTCCAGGAGTAGTTCTACAACGACGGAATCTTTTCTTCTTTGCTGTGTCATTTTTCAGCGGTTGATGGGAGGGTTCCTGTAATGCTGGGAGCAAGGGCTGATTTGCAAAATCATTGGCCATTAGCTAGTGCCTAGGATGTGATCAGTCACATCCAGAAACCTACATGACAGAAAAATGTCAAGAGAAGTGAGGTTATGTATTATAAATCTATACGCAGAAAATACATCAAGGAGACTATTTATTTACTACCAAGTGGCAGATTTAGGCATCATGCAATGTGTACTCTAAATCAAAAAATCAAAATTTCCATGATCATCTCTCTCAATAAGGAAAAAGAAAAAAAAGAAACCAACACTTTAATAATGTAAAGTAACAGTTTTAACTATTAAATATTATATTTTTTTCCAGCACTAGTCACCTTTGTGAACAAAGTCCATTCGTATATTTCATGAAAAATATTTAATACATGTTTTCACCCCCGCCCCACCCTCCCTTCTTTTTTTCTTACTGTTAGGAAAAAAAGGTAGTTTCTGTTTCCTGTGAGTAACCAATTTGACAGAGGTCTCCAAAACGAAAGAAATTGTTTTATTAATCTAAACATCCAATCCATGAGAAAAACATTATGCAATATTAAGCTATATATACAAACAGTCCATGTCCATAATATGACCGGCATGCTTGCTAACGACATAAAGCTGAGTATAAGGCTAGCATCATTAAGAATCCCTTTGTCCATCAGGCTAGGAAACAAATTTGGACTTCCATGATGGTAGCAGTAGGTGGTAACACAGAATGCAACAACCAATACAAAACCCACAGCTTTGAATGGCTCTTATTAAATAACTGTCACTATCAGAAATTATGAAACGCTTGTCTTTATACAAAGATTTTGTTTTTACCAATTCAGCATTTTCCCAATCAGAAGGCAACATAGTTCACAAATAATTGACAACAAACTTCATAAATAAGCAAATTAAAGATCAATTGAATCATGCAAATCATCATTGAATAAAATTACAAAATTAACACTGCTGTAGATGGGTCTCGAGACATAAATTCCAATTTTCTCGAAGAAATCCTCACATTCTCTATCAGTCAGGACAGAGGATCAATAATCCCACAACAAGTGAACTGCATTATTTCTACCACAGATTGTAAATATCGCAATTGCCTGCATATGTTAACACAACATTGAAGTTCAAGTTATAGGCATTCAAATTTTAAGGGCCTGTTTGGATCCTTTGCATTTAAAATTCATTAATAAGTTAACATCTGATTGAAAGTGGGAGGGATGGGAGAGAGGCGAGGAGGTGTGTAGGTAAGAAAGGAGGAGGTTGCCTGAATTTAGGGATAAATGAACTCACCCCTGAGAAGGAGTTTGTTCTTCGTGAAATTAGAGAATTGCAGGATGTTAGCGCGCCATTCGTCAATGATTTTCTCTCCTGACCTTCCTACATTCCTTCTTACTTTCTGGAGGATGTTAAGATGTCCCATGAACAGTGGATGTAAAGCATCCAAACAGCCCCTAAGCACTTATGGTACCTTGACTTTTATTTTTCTGTCAAAAAAAGTACCTTGACTTTTATTGTATGACGAATATATATGTGTTTAGCTAGAAGTATGAACATGACAAAATAATAAATGTCAAGTTTCTTGTTGGTCAAGTCTCAACTATCTGCACATGTTAAAGCTGGCATAATATTGTCATGATTATCTGATAACAGTAGAAACTCTATGCCAAAACATTTTAAGGTGTTTAGTCCAACATATCAAGAACAACTATACCTCCCCTTTATTCAAATTTAATGCTCGTTCTTTATAAGGCCTCTATTGGTTTTTCTCTAAACATGGTCAAAGTATATTTCTCCCTCTTTCAAAATACATATAATATAACAGCACACCGAATAATAGATAAGATGTTATGACCAGGAACTTCCAGCATTGGACATTCAACAGAATCCTAGAGTATTTTGTGTCACATTAATTTGTGAATAGGGTGGGGCTTAGGTCCTTCCTTTTATTGTCAAGGAAAAAGAATCCAAGTAATTTATTATTTTTTTTCTTCTGATGTTATAAAAACAACAATGATAAAGTCTTATATTTGATTCTATATGTAAATAATAAAAACCATTATGAAACCATTGGGAGATATTCTTCACTCCCCACCCAATTCTTACAATTGTTTGCTGTCCAGCCACCACAAAACACACTCAAAAAACAGGAGAAGATAGGAACAACAGTTAGTAGGAAGAGCGTCTAAACTTAAGGAAGATTAAAATACCATGCCTCTATTTGCCTAGATATTGAGGATGTTCCTTGGTGCAACGGTAAGGCTGCTTCATTATGAACTGGAGGTCACAGGTTTAAAACATGAAAACAGCTTCTCCGTATGTAGAGATAGGGCTGCCTACATCTGAGACTCTCTATGCCTTGCAATGGCAGGAGCGTCATGCATTGGTTTACCTATTTCTATTTGCCTATATATTGATACTTGTATTTTTTCTATTTCACATTCATGCAGTGAAGAGGTAGCTAGAGTGCAGGTACTGCAGTGGATGAAGCTCTATTTCAAGGTGTGACTGTTGATCCAGCATCTTGCTGATGCTTGATTTTTCTGTTCAACACCTTTCCTTCCTAATTAACAAAGAATAAATATTTGAAAATAATATATAACTTTATTATGCTGCGATATATTCGATATGCTCATTATTATACATTTTGAATGGTACCGCCTCTGAGCATTACTGGTTAGTTGCTCATGCACTTGGATAAGGACCCATTTGATGCAATAGTGTTGCCATCAAATTATGTTATGGATAAATTAGATGATTTCTCCACATTAAATATGAATATGAGAATATCACATGGTCCTCAATAATAAAGTGAACAAAATAAAAATATTTTCCATATTCGGAGTAAGATAATGTAAGAACAGATTATCTGAATAAAAGAAAGGAAAATAAACACAACAAATGGAAAAACATTGAACATTCTTTACATAATGACTGAACAAAGGTGTATGTCAGTAAACTCTATATTTTAAAAAATGGTGAAATACATTTTTTTAAATTGGGAGGATGTCTTTTCCTCTCCTATTTCCCTCAAAAAAATAAAAAAGTAGTTAAAAACTAAAGCATTCATAATATTGAAGGAGTAAATCTTTTATTGAAATCCTCCTTTCAGAAAGCCTCATCAAAAACAAGAAAAAGAAAACCAATTGAGGAAGAGAAAAAAATCATGAACCGGATCTTCAGGATTTAGTAAAAGATAAAGGCAGCTAAATGAAACCCAAAATCAATTACCTTGTCACAGCCCTCCTAGAAAACTCAATGAATTATAGACTTTTCGGCAATTTGGAAAAATATCGAATTCTCTGCCGACAAAGTTTCTCTCACGGAATCGGATCTCCACATCAGAATCACCGGTTGGATCTTGAAGAACGAGTAAAGAAATGAAAAACAAATGAAGAAACTGGTCAAGAAAGGGAGAATGAAATCAAGAAAATGTTGAATTGAGAGAGAGGAAAGCTTGGACGATTCACCTCGGAGAAACAAACGGTCTCTTTAGCATCAGAATAGGTAGGAACGGAAATTTGGGGTTTCGGAGGTGCGCCCGAGCTCTGCGGGTTTGCAAGCCTTTTGACCCTGCGAACTAAGGGAGGGGGTTTCAGCCAAAAAAAACTAAGGGAGTGGGGAGTTGGTTATAGAAAACAATAATGAGATTGCGACCGTGACAACATTCTGAAATGCTCTAGTCCTTCTTCTTTTTCTTTCTTTTTTTTTACCTTAAGCAGCCCACGGCGAGTACAAAAACATACAATAAAACTAAAAAAATAATATATCATAGAGGATCGTAGACAGCTGTTCCCCTACATTCATAAAGTGCTATGTAAGTGACTGGCTACATAAGAGACCACCCAATCTATAGCCCCATTAGCCTCTTTATAAACATACCTGGATAGGAAAGCGTCTCCATCTCTACCCATAGCCCGAATATTTTGGAGTAGGGGATGGTCCTACTCCGATACCCTCGGATCCTTCTGGATCCAGAATGCCCTAGTTTTTAGATGTATTATGGTGGCCAAATATATTGACTGTAAGCTTCCGTACTTCCCTAATTTCCCCAGCGGAGGCTCACCTCCCTAATGAGATTTTAGGGCTTTCACCGACCGATAGCCAAAAAAGAACTTACTGATCCATACAAGAAAAAAAAAGTAATGTACTCTGCCTGCTTTGGTGGTAAAAGGTCGAAGTGTAAGATGTATGATTAGACCTTTTGTTAAAGTCAAGGCCAAAACTGCCAAAAGAGGATTTCAATTTGGGCATTTGTACTAAAAACTTCCCTAGTAGGATGAATATTCAGAAGAAATCCTAAATCTAAGAGACTGGAACCGGAAATACCATGGTTGAGGTGAAAAGTATTTGAAGTGGGAGACTAGAAACATGCAACCACCAAGACCGAAAGGTGATTAGCTATGAGAGGAGACTTCAAAAGAGACAAAAGACCAAGAGACCATTGGCCTCCCAAACAATAGCCTTTTGCTGCGAAACTTGGTTGAACCTTAGATTCTAGAGATGAGTTTTGGTCGGTCACATGCGATGGTAGTTCGGATTATTCTTGATCAAACTTCTGAAGTCTAATTATTCATACAAGAAAACTTCTTTGGAAGAATGTGGAAGGAAAGAAAATAGAGCTCGAGAGATCTTGGAATGAAAATTGGAGCAAGGTAGCAGAAACCTGACTCCACAATGAGTACTCAAGTATTCACTCGGTTAAAGATGCCTCCATGATCAAAGTTTGCTCGGCATTATCCAGCAATGGAATAAAATGTGGCTTCCTGATCCATGGTAGTTGAACAACTTATAGAGACAAGATGTAGAGAGGGGGATAGGGAGTCAAGCATGTGGAGATCTTGATAAAGAAAATGAAGATGACATATGTCTTATAGCTGAGTGATGACCCATACCAAGTCATGATTTGAAGAGATTCTGATTGATTACCAGATCTTAAAAAATTAGGCAACAACAATTTTTGGGAGGTAAGCTATACTACATGAGCCTATGGCCACTATGAAAGGAGAAGAAGCATTGTTGTACAATTCGCATACTATGGAAAATATATACTTAAGGAGGGTGAGAATCCCTAGAGCCATAATTATTCTAAAGGTCAGATGATGATATTTTGCACTGAGTCTTGAATTGTCTAGTACATCTCATCACTCTTTTTCTAGCTCACGGTTCATAAGATGCGAGGAGCATTGTTTACACCACATTCTTACTCAAAATGATATATAGGAGATACAATCTCATTCAGTCAAGTTGGTAAGGTATGAACATAACTAGTGTAATAGGATTTCAGATGAATATCCTGACAAGAGCTATGTTCCAAGTAATAGATACCATATAAAAGCCGACCATGACGATCGGAGAATACCATGCTAAGGAGCGAATGTGCAAAAATGACCCAAAGTGAGCTAATACATGATAGGCAAAATGAAGATGCAACAACAATATTAAGACTGTTTGAGTATAATTATCGATCTAATGGGTGGTACAGAGTCAGGTTGTTCTGACAAATATGAAGTAATGGGAAAATAAATTGTGTCATTTACCAAAACTGCTAGAAGTAGAGGTTAAATCTACACCATCATCATTGGAATGGGAAGTTACTGTATTGTTTATCTTTTAGTAAAAATAAATGGAATTGTAATATGAAATGATCTTTTCAACACATCAATAAATCCAGTTTATCCATAATTCGTTTTATCTTTGTTTTATGTTATTTTAGGTTAATAGTAACACTCTACCTTAGAAGTCATGGTAATAGTAGATTTCTTTGATCGTAGCCTCGACTACACCCTATCTAACCTTCGAACGTAAAAATCCTTAAAGGTCCAGGCTCCTGGATTCATGTTATACGAATCATCTTTTTTTCAATCATCCTCTTTTAAGCTAGTCCAACATCGGTACCATGCCCACGCATATATCGCTTATCATGAGACTTATGATATAAGCTTCTTTGACATGCCTGTACCCAAGAAAGCCAACTAGCAAGCTTCCTTGCAAATAGTCGATGATGCTATTTATTTTATTATTTAGTTAAAAATGGATTCTATTAATGATACATCATTTTAATTTCATTAGACAAAGTTACCATGTTTTTAAGATCTTAGATGCACATGCCATTATTAATCTTCATATATAAGTAAAAATTAATGTAATACACTGATATTAATCAAGCATTGTTTAACATCACTAGATTAGCTACTATTATTCATTGTTCAATCAAATTATTATATTGACACAAATTTTTATATTTCTTTTAAGAACTTAATTTAAAATAAAAGACCAAGTCTATTTTGATTTAGTAAAAAATGCTACTAAACTTGCAAATAAATGCGTAATATAATCTCAATGAATCTCAAAATAAAGTGGATTTGTCATTTTCTAGAACATACAAGCAATGTAGGAAGTATTCATTCTTCAATCCGTTGCCAACCAATTTGCATAGATTCATTAA
Organism: Phoenix roebelenii; assembly: GCA_025769935.1. Taxonomy (NCBI): domain Eukaryota; kingdom Viridiplantae; phylum Streptophyta; class Magnoliopsida; order Arecales; family Arecaceae; genus Phoenix; species Phoenix roebelenii. The sequence continues at coordinate 6,330,434 of JAOXJJ010000359.1, read as the reverse complement.
ATGATGCATTCTTTGATATTTTTAATTATTTGACTTACAGAAGCAATTTCATTCTTGATGCATTCTTTGGTTCTCCATAATTTGACTTATATGGAAGCGCTTTCATTGATCAATGCATTCTCTGATCTGCCACCATTTGACTTGTACGGAAGTAATTTTGTTAAGTAATGCATTCTATTATCTGCCACCATCCGGTTTGTTTGGAAGCAATTTTCATCAATATTTTCTCCCTTATCTGCCGCCAATCGACATGTACGGAAGTAACTTGATTAGAGTTATAGCAACATATGATTAATGTCACTTTATAGTTCCATTCATAAAGATCTACTAGTTAATTGTCATTAACATGTACGGAGTCATTCCTTGGTATGAAATGACAATTATAAGTTTGTTATTGCTATACGACTTGTAGAAAAGCAATTTCATTATGTAAAGCCAAATTATGATTTTAGTATCATTTATCATTTAATTTCATAAAGATGCAGTGGTTACTCTAAATGAATAGATGCCAACAGACATATCGATCTTATATAGGTGCCATCTTTGAGAAACAAGTTTGAGGAGTGATATCTGAAAATGTTATGATTAACATAGGTAGCATAGAATATAGGAGCATGCATGGAGAATAAGCCATTGTGAAAATACATGGAAAAATAATAATGCATAACAAATGAAGAGAACACATAGAACTCATTTCTCGTTAATTCTCTCTTTGTAAGGATAATATGAATAGAAGAAATCGCAGGATAATCAAAGATCAAGCTTATAGTGAAAATTATTGATGATGTGGTCATCATAGTAGTTATTATTTATGTTGGAGATACAGTGCAACTAGTGGAAAACATGAAACCAAATTGATGATATGCTTTTTAATTGATCTGTTTTGCTTTAGAGAAATATAAAGAGTTTTAATAGTTTTTGCATTTAATGATACACCAAAAAAGACTTGCCTTCTGCATTCCTTTGCCTACATATCTAGTTGTCAATGAACATAGACAAAGCTATGGTTGTGCAAAAGCCTACAATGGAAACGAAACCTCTGAAGTATCTCAATACCATTGAACATTATCATGAATCCAAACTTTCTTGTCCAAATTCGATGATACAAAATCCTGCATTCCACTCTTTCTAAATCCACCATCTTGACTAAATTTATACCCAGTGGTTGTAATTTTAATACCTACCCACTGGATAACTCTTGTGCATCCAACTTTTACCTCTCAGAGGACCATCATCTATCACTAAATAGTCTCAATTAATGCTTCTCCTCCATAAAATGTGACCAGGACCCTCAAGCCCTCCCCACCTATCTGCCTTTGTTCTTCCCCAAGGCCTTCTTACTCTCTTTCATCTACCTGGAAGAAAAAAGAAGAGAGTTCTTCTTCCAGTTCAAAACTAGTTCACCCAAGCACCGACCTTTCATATACCTTCAACCTTTTCCACCCATAGCTTGTTCACTGCCCTTCAGACAATGGTGCTGCTGTCTTGGAGATAATTTCTCATATATTAGCGACAACTGAGCTCCGAAACATACAACCCGGCAAAGCACAGATCGACCTCATCCTACGTGACAAGGTTTGGGTGTTCGACCCGCCGCTCCTAGAGGATGGATACCATGACCTCAGTCCCTTGCTCGAGAAAACTTATTTTGAGGACCTACAGGCCTTCGATTCCCCAGAACTCACCGAGATATGGCCTGACCTCATGACACAGTTGGTCGAGAAGGCCCCACGGCTCCCTGCTGAGCTACGGGAGTTCTTCCAGGAAAAAATTCGGACAAATCTCCATGAAGCTACCAAGCTTGCAGCCTCAACAGATAATTGTGCCATGATCATCACTGTGGACATAGAAGTTATCACAAATATGTCCTATGAGCAATATCATCAGGAGGAGCGCGATGACCATCTGGGTCTTGTGGAGGAGACTTATTATCAGGTGGTATCGACTGATGAGTTTGATGAGTTTGATGAGCTCATCGAAGGAGAGGTAGGTTGGTCTCATGGGCCCATGGATGGGCTATCAGAGGATGCCATTGACCACAACGTGATCATCATGGCTTACGATGAAGGCGAGGTAGTGACTTGCACCATCTGTCTCGAGGATATATTGATGGATACTATTGCAGGGTGGTTGGATTGCAACCACCTATTTCACCCAGATTGTATAATGCAGTGGTTAAGGAATAGTAGGATGTGCCCAAATTGCCGACTAGAGCTGCAAGAAATTGATGAATAATTTGTAGATTGGAAGCATTTCTTTTTAATTTTTTTTGTCATCTTTTCTTTCATTCACTCCTTTCTCTTTCGTGGTGTGAGAAGTTTAGGATTGTCATGTTGCCTATGATAAAATGCCAGACTCATGTCATTAATATAGACAGTTTCATTCTAAATTTTCTGGTTACAGTATGTTGTCTATTTATGCTCAATTTGTTTTTTTTTTCCAATGATGCAATGATGGTTATTGTGAACAAAGAAGAGTACCTATTGATAAATAGTTTTTTTTTCCGAGAAAGATAATTAAAGTGCTAGATAGGCTTAAATGTTTCTTTCTTTTATGTTAAGATATTGATTAATAAATTAACGGAATAATTACATTTTTGTGAATGCGGGGGAGGTTTCCATAGAAAAAGTGAATACAATGAAGACATTTTTTTTTATTGGTTTATTGTAGAACCTTGATTATTGTTTGTCTTTTCTATTTAAGAGTGTTGAACATATGGCATTTCTTAAAGAGAAAAAGGGTAAAATTGGAGAAACTTGGAAAAATATGTCATTAACCAAACTATCATGCTCTTCATTCTAGGTTAAGGATCGATATGTTCTCTTTATTTTTCTTCATAAATTCATATTGTAAAGATCAGATTTTGACTTAATTGTCATTATGGCCACCCCAACCCTAACCCCAACCCTTCAAACTTAGAAAAAAAGGACAAAGTTAATTACACCCTAAACGGTATAGATTGGCTTCGGAAGTAATACAATAGATGGAAACTATAATAAAAACCATGCACTAGATGGAAACTCTATAGCATTATTGATTTAATAAGTTCGTGGTCATGAATAAATAGAAAGTATACATTGGAGTGTGTTTTCATCTATATGTTATCTATTTTTGCAGAGATTTTCTTCAACTTTGTATTTTTACTCTACATAACAAAATACTAAAAATATATATACCTTGTTAGTTGATATTTGGCCTACATCTCTCGATTTGCTAATGCTCCACATATAAAGGAATTACCTTCAAAGTCAAAATATTGCATAGTCCTCTTTAAAACCACCATACCATAGCTTGCCATCTATTTCAGCTATTGTTTCAAGCAATTGATAAAGTAGCCCATGCTTGAGGATCTTACTCCACACCAGGCAATTGATGCCATCCATTATCAAGTAATGTTGTCATGCATTTCGAACTTCCAATGCAATCCAATGATCTCACTAGAATATCAATGAGCATCCTCTAGATTGGCTATATCATCCCTTGAGTCATGCTCTACATCAATATAGAAAAACCATTAGTCTTTCACAATTTCTTAGAATATAGCTTTATATTGGCATTAGTGTTTGCATTTCATTTACACTATAATACCATGTACATTTGAAAATGACAATCGAGGCAATCAAATCCATATGACTGTTACTTTCTTCTACATCTATAGCTGGTTGTTGTTGTCCTTTGTTTTGACATTTTCCCATTTCATTGCCTCTATCAAGAGGGGTATGCTAAAGATACACCCTAGCTATGGGCAAAATAACTTTTTTAATGGTAGTACATCCGAGTATATCCAGTCTAAACCCTAGTCCATCCAATCCAAAATGTTTGATCTTAACCCTTGTTTATTTGACCCAAACCCTAGTCCATCCAACCCAAACTCTAATTCACTTGATTCGAACCTCAGTCCATCCATATGACCTAAATTGTGGCTAGTTCATCCGATCTAACGTAAACAAATATTAGCAAACAAAATCAACCCCTACCATATCCAAATATAGCCTAATCAACCATTCTCTCGAGTAAGCTTGTACTATGATAGAACCATATGTATCTTAACCCACCATCCCTCTTTTTTCTTAGGACTACTAGCCAAGTGGCTTCATATGAGACCTACATATTAGCATTCTTTCTAACTAACTTGGTAAATAATCGGGAACTAATATCGGCAAGGATTTGCCAACTTCACTGGTGATCTTTTAAACCTCTCCATGACCGACACTTTTAGGTTTCGAAAAATATTAACCAAAAATCTCTTGATGGTTCAGTCTACTATAATTTTGTTGGCTCGACTTTTTCAATCCTCGGTTAGTAGGTTCCAAGATCTCTATAGAATAGTCTTCAATTGCTGCCTCCTAATGCGCCAAAGTCTCTAACTTTTAATAGCATTAATTTTACTTTCTCTCTCAATAAAAACCAACATGAGATTCATTATTTATTTTACTATTTTTTTATATAGTAATATGATACGAGAGATGTTTGCTCACGCCAGATTACCCCGATTCAACTCAATCATAAACTTTATTGTTGTACCTCAATTTTTCAGAGGAATACAGACATTTGTACCAAAAAGGGAGAGGGCCCATCAATTAGATGGTCCATTAGCATTCCGGTATCATATTTAAATCCAACACCTTGACACTGGTGTTTAGAGTAAGATTGCTTCTGAGTTCTGAACGTGCCAGTACTCGGCCTTGTTAATAGGGCTCCAAATGATTTGCTTTTGATGAAGATTGACCGAAAATTAACCCAATCCGATCAGACCAAATTTTTTTTTGACAAACTTTGGATTCATTGATATAATTTATTTTAGATATGAATTGGATATGTACCATCATGTACGCTAATTTTGACCCGACAACCCATAGACCCAATAGTTATAACACAGGGTAAAACAGAGTAAACGCTCCGTCTTCGCTGCGTCCGCCGCTGACCTCTCCGTCCTCCGTGCGCGAGAAGCCCGGCGAGAGACGCGTGGCGGCCAACTTCTTTCGCTTTCCAAACCTCTCTTTCCCCCATTTCAAGATCAAGGTTTCGATTTCCCATTAGGATCGGTATCTCTTCTTCCTTACTTCATGGATAGATTACAGATTGGTGATTAGGGTTTTAACCTTGTTTTTTTGGGATTCCTTGCATATCTTAAGCTCGAATTCTTTGAAGGCTATCGAAGTTGAAGTTAATAATTGTCACCACTTCTATACAATATTGTTAATGAGTTCTTCTTATCTTTTGTTAGAATCTTGTAAGTTGTGGTGAGTGGAAGAGGGGATTGGTGGATTCTTTTTTATTGTTTCGTTGAAAAAGAACAAGGATCATTTAGTTGATGTTCTTGGTGGATTGCCTCCCAATGTTCTCGATCATTTTCACTTCAAAATATTATTCAATGAATCGGATATATTTTTCTATGCATTTATAAAATGGTTATCTTTGCTGGGAGAGGGGGGAAATTATATTGATATTACAATCATAGGAGTTCTCCACCCAGAGAACTGTAGAATCTTTTTCATTAAAGTCATTCATTCAGTGGGTTCTTTACTGAGTTACACTTTATACATTCGAAAGTTCAATACTTTTTCTTTACTTCTGTAGTTGCATTCATTTCTTAGTTCTCTCTTGAGCAATTTGCACCTATATGACTGCTAAAAAACACGAAAAGAAGGAAAGCAAGAGAAATGATCTGGCTCTTCAGCTGACGACCTATTAATATATGAAGTCACAGCTAAGTCTGCAGTGTAGAAATTTCATAGCCATTTCCTGAGTTTTGGCTGGCAATTTTAGGCAAGCTACATATGCATTGAGAGATTTGAGTTTTGCTTGTTAAGCTAACTGAAGGATCAGGTACTTGCTCTTTTGGGACATGTTTACTTGCCTGCATGGTTTCTTGTCAGTGCTTGCAATATGCCATGTGGTGTCCGAAGAACTTTCACACCTGCATCAGCTATTGGTACACTGTCACACATGCTTTATAATCAATGACTGGCACATTGTAGGCGAAACTTATGTTACACATGATAATTGGCAGGGAGTTGGACTTTTTGTTAAAATGTTTTCAACTATGTTTTAGATTCTCATGTATGTTATGATTAGTTTGCAGATAAATAGGACATTTCATACATTGATGCTTAATTTATAATTGGCTCGGTTTTCTTGTGTCCTGGCTAGGTTTTTCTTTGATTCAGCTTTGGGTAACATGCAACACTTACGAAATTCTGTACTGAAGCATGTGCAATTGAGCTGCTCCACACAACTACATGGGCTTAACACATGTCGAAAGTCACTCTTTGGGCCAATCAGATATATGTCTTTGGCATCAAACAATTCTGGCTCTGAACATCTCATGGCTCGTGTAATTCAGCTGGTTAAAAAGTTTGATAAGATAGACTCTAGCAAGGTGCTTCTTTTTCATAAACAAGTCTCTTCTGTCTTACATAAAATTAGTGCATTAGCTTATCTGCCAATATGACTCTAGAAACAAAATAAAGTAGATCAGGAATGTCACTTGGTTGAATATTCTCTAGTGCTTTTAAAAGGAAAATGCCAACTATACTACTGAGAGTGTGTAGGTCAATAAAGAAGCATGCCATCTGCATCTTGTTATTATATGAATATATTCAATAAGACCAGGTTCATTAACTTCCTCTGCAAAATGCTCCCCATGAAGTCAACCATTTCAGACAAGTAGATCAATTTTTCCCCTTTCATTTTACTATATTTTTCCTCTGCAGCCAACAGCAACAATCAGATCTGATTAGATATAGTGAACTGCTATTAGATCTGAACCTGTCAATTTGCTCATAAACCTTTTTTTGACAAGTTAATTTTCTGCAGATTTTATGCTGGCAGATTTTTCTTTGATTTTCAGCAAATCCTTCCCAACTAATATCCTATATAGCCTGCTTGTGAGCCATTACATGTATCAGTTATTTTTCATCTACATGAATGACTACGATTAATATATCTGAAGCATATCAATTATTTTCTGATCCATGTCCAATTCATGGCTTCTAAGTCAACATTATTCTATATTTGTCTTCTATCTTCCTTCCAAAAACTTAATTTGTTGTTTTAAAGTTGGCTTTCGTACATCAATTTGGTATTAGAACCTTAGTTATGCTATAATGTTGTCGCAGTGTCAGATCCAATTCGTGGAGCATATATGGTTATCAACAATATCTTTATAAGCAATGTTTACCATATTGCCCTGAACTGCACAGTTCAGGATGTATCATACCGTACCAGATTAGGACCAGTATGAAAAACATCAATCAAGTTGGTACAGGTCCCATATCGAAACCAACCATACCGATCTATATTGCCTGGTCCTGCTCCAAACTAGGATGCGTATCGCATCGTGCCGACCTGTGCTAACCTGTACCATCTATTTTCGAGAGGTATTATGATAAAAAGTAAGAAAAAGGGGTCTTGATACAGGATGCGTACTGTATCATACTCGACCATGCCGTACCGAACTGGTAATGTATTTGTATGATACCTAGTGCAAAGATTGCTGATGTTATTTATGAGTATCTCGATGGAGATTTCACTAGGGAACTTGAATCATGTGAGTTTCTAGAGTTGATCCCCGATCTAGAAGATTACTTCAATTAGTATGATATGCCTGACCAAATGTGCATAAACTTCACCATGCTAACACTAAAAGTCCAAGCTTATACATGGTGGAGAGCATAGAAAATCGGATGATGTGCCATGGCCGAGTTCCAATTGTTAATTATGAAGAGATAAAGAAGTTGCTCAAATGGAGATATTTGTTGCCATCAAAAATCCCTTTAACCTTTAGCACGGTAATACATATGATCAACCTATTTCCAAGAAGATTCCAAAAGAATAAATTTACGGAGGGTGAGAAACTTCTCAATTTTCAAGGCTCTACTTAACAGATGATCTTGGTTTAATGATGGAAGGGTTGTTGAAAAGCAATATTGTAGAAGCCAACAATCTTGTAGAACTCAAGAACTTCTCAATTTGCATCAGACTAGGGCATAGGGCCATATAGAGAGCATTAAATCTGCTTTTGTTGACCACGGAAGTGAAAAAAGAGGTAAAGGAGCTTCCCCTAAAATTGGATGATGTACAAGATCTTAAAGACAATGTGGAAGTAAAGAACAATATCACATAATACTGAAAATCTTAATGAAGTAAATGATGATTAAACAATGAATACAGTGATTCTGCAATAATGTTAGGAAAAAAAAATCATGACTGGTGCTTATTTATCAATAGAAGGCTATTTGGATGTTGAATTTCCATAGGAAGAAGCCAAAGTAGTTGGAAAACTTGGTTCTCAAGATTTTACAAAATTTAAAGAAAAAAAAACATGCATGATCCCCTGAATTTCAAATATATTGTCATCTCATATGGGAGAAATGCTGATCATGTTTATGCCTTTCAAGATGATATCATATGGGCAATACTAGCTTGGCAACTAATAAAAATGGGGCTTATTCAGAGCCATTCATGAGTTATTTTAGTCAAGTACATTCTTATTGCATGGGATTGTTCATCTGCTGGAGATCAAGTTTGATCATGGGGTTGTTTGGCTCGTTGTGACTCAAAATGCACTGCAAATAAAGTTGCATGGAGCTGAACTTGCAGCAATTCAGGTCCATGCAACTGGCTTGATCCTGTTTGGTTGGATGCAACTCGAACTACAATAACCACGGATTTTCTATTTGATTGGGTGCAATGCAAAAGATAAGATCGCCTTGCAAATAGGATGGTGAACTTACCCCTCACATCTCAAGCTATAAACATTTATTTTGACTATCATAAACAAGGTTTCAAAGATACCAATATCCTTATTTAATGAACTCCTCCCTTACAATTATTCACTGTCATAATCAAAAGTATGGTCAGTGTTTTCTTAAATCTGTTAAACTAGGAATATTTGAGAATAAAATTTTAATTGTTGTAATGATTATTATTTGTCACTAGAAATAAGAATAACAAAAAATGGCAGCATTATTTGCTTAAATTACTGACCGTACAGTCATACTAAAATAACAAGTGTTAGTTGTGTTATCAAATGATTTTTATAGAAAAATAATGGCCAAAAATATTCCTAGTAAACATTCATAATAGAAGGCATTTGAACCCATATAAATATTGTCATGATATTATAGCAACTGTTATAAATCCTATTAAACACATGTTCCAGATTTTTTACTACATTCACATTGACACTTGTTGATGCAGATGGACGCTTTTCAATATTTTAAATATTTTTTAAAATTGATATATTATCATGGAAATTCAAAAGACAACTTTTGATTATGAAAAAAGAAAAAAAGTGGAAAGAAAGGGAATGGGAGCAGGGGAATAAGGAAAAGGAAGACTCCAAAGGAGTCTCCTTTCCAATCATGCCCATTGTGGTCCACTCATAACCCTCTTTGGTGCTAGTAGCTTATTCACTGAGGACACCATCCAATCAAGTGGAAATGAATCTACACTTCCCCTTTTCTTTACCATAAGTTTGATAGAAGCTAGCTAAAATCCATGACAAGTTCAAATCATTTGAAGATGGAGAGGAATAGAGATTTCAAGGTAGATTAAGTCTTATCCTCACTAAAGAGGATCTCAACTTCGAAGCCTCTATTGGAGCTTGCTGTGAGATAGGAGAGAATGTTGATTGGGTGGATATTCTCATTGCTAGTGAGAATACTAATCTCAAACCTTTTAGAAGGGCTGGCTATTTTTTGGAGTGGTTTGCATTATGGAGATAGACGCAAAGCTAGCAAAGGTAAGGAGGAGGAGTCAGCCAAGGAGCTCGAGATCTTTGTGGAGATAGTAGTGAGGTGTTGATCAGAGGGGTGGAAGTCATCAAGAGAGGGTGCAAAGTTAGGGGAGGATGGGAATTCCTTGATCAAGCAATGACTCAAAACTTTCTTGATCCCAGGTTGAGCTATTATAGCTCGACATGCGGTACTTTTGGCCTTGATTTTAGCTACTGCAATTAGAGTTTAATCTGTAACTAGCCTTAGGTCAAATTGGCTCAATTGCTTGAAATGCACCCTTCAAACAATGATTGGATCTAACTTTCAGCTAAACTTGCAGGGGTTCGAGTTACAGGGTTCCAAAACTCTCAGAGCATAACGTGACATCTACTATTAGGCATATCAATCAGTCAATCATAAATCAGAAGTTAATCATCAACCAGATGTTGATTTTATATAGTTTTAACTTCGAAGAATTTGAGATGCATTCCTACATAGCAGAAACCAGATGGAGACCCTTGATTGTGTCATGATGCATCAGAAGGCTGGATGCCTTATAGACATTTGTTAATTCTATATTACCTTTGCATTTGTTGTTTTCCTTTTGTTCATAATGGTTTCAGTCAGGGTCAGTGAAACCGACCTGAACCGGCCGGTTCCGGCCATTCCGAGCCATCTCGGCGGCTGATCGGCACGGTTCCGGCAACGGACACGAAATCTGTTGCCGGAGGGGGAGAAGAAGGAAAGAGAGAAAAAGAGGGAGCGAGCAGGGGAGGGAGGGCGAGGGAGAGGAAGGAAGAGAGAGAAAGGTGGAGGCTGGCCGGCGAGCCGCGCGGAGGATGCTCCTCTGGGCTCTGCAGCCGGAAAACAAACCCGCCATATTTTTTGGCCGCAGAGGTTTTCTTCGCCTCCTACATGGGTTGCCGGCCTTCGACGACCCTCCACTAGCTTCCACCGGCCCTTTGGCAGCCTCTGCCACTCTCCGCCGGCCTCCCTCCCTCTCTTCCTCTTATCTCTCTTTTTTCTGTCTCCCCCGCCTCCTCTACTGTGTCGGTACGGGCCCGGCATAGCACAGCGCAGGCCCGTACCAACTCATATTGTCGGGCAACCGGTACAGTGCCCGGTATCGGTCCCCCCGATATTGATTTCAATATTAGTTGTATTGTATTAAGGGCTGGGATCAAGGTTTGTAATCTCAGTACTAGGTACCATATCGGTACGGTATGGTATATTTCTGTGTCGAAATAGCTTTTTAACTATTTTTCTCAATACGCACCTTCGTATGCCTTGGTACGGAACTTGTATCGACTTGAAGGTGTGTTTTGTACCAATTTTCTTCCGAAAAGGTATGGGGCAGTACGGCCGACTTTGGCTGGGATTGAAAGATCGTAGATGTTATTTGACAACTTAAAAGGTGTAGTTATTTCTTGTGGTACTGTTCACGTGATATTAATCATGGTATAGTAGTAATCCTGAATTAGTGACTAGCACTTTATGAAGAGTATTTCAGGAAGAACAGTTAGGATTTTCCTTTTCTATAAATATGGATATTATGTAATTAAGTTTTTATGCAGAATATGAATGAAGCAAGTTTTTTTTTTTCCCCACTGCACTATCATTCCATAACGGAGGTGTGAGGCCTTCAACCCTGGGTGTCATTCCTTGGTGCCAGAGTCCAATATCATCCTTGTCTTCTCCCTTGAGTCTTTCTTATATTTTTGTGTGTTTTATTCATAAAGTTTATTTTCTACTTAGATTTTTTTTCTTTGTCCCTTTCCATTTGCTGTATTTTTCCTAATGCAGCCAACAGCACCAGATCTGATCAGATCCAATGAACTGCTATTAGATCTGAATCCCGTCCAGTTTGCTCAAAACCTTTTTTTCTACAAAACCAATTTACTGCAGACTTCATTACAGGAGATTTTTGCTTGCTTTGCTGAAAATCCGTCCCAACTAACATTCTGTATATAGCCTATCTGTGGACCATTACATGTATCAGTTATATATATATACAAATACAAAATACATATATTTTTGGGGTCTATGTGCAATCTGTGGCTTCCAAACCACCAAATCTCATTCTCTGTGCATATTATTTTATGCTTGTCTTCTGTCTTCCTTCCAGAAAACCTAGTTTGTCCTTTCAGGTAGTTTCCTGCATCAAAAATGTTCAGTAAAGTTAACTATAAGATGAGTACCTACGAAGCATGGACATGGATATAGAATACGGCATGATACAGACACAACGATAAGGCAAATCTTGAGAATGTAAGATATGATACGGCTAGGATATGTCAAGATATATAGACACATGCATATCTATATATATGCATATATATCTATGTATTATTTATTTTATACACATGCATATACATCCATACACACAAATTACAGGTGTATACAAATGAAAGAGACATTGATTAAGCATATTAGCCTATCAGAACAATAGTCAACACTTTATACACTAGAACTTTTACTAGCTCATATTTAGTCATTATGCCATAAATTATAATCCATACTTATATTTAATATAATATCGATAGACTACAAAATTGATCCTCCCTTTTATTTTTGAAGGTATTGGGGAAGTATCTGAAGTGTATCCAAAAAGTATTTGGGGCGTTTTTTAAATTTTGAAAAATATGATGCTTTACACAAGTATTAGGCAGGTATCTGAGAAGTATCTGATGAGTATCAATATTTGATATGGATACAATGTGGACATGGCATGTCATTTGAAGTGTCATTAAAAGGATGTATGAATTTGATGACTTCTTTTGACTTTTACTGTTTCCAGTAGCTGCTAGAGAGCTTTCTGTACCTTCCATTTTTTGAATGCAAGTGATTACTTCTTGATAAATTGCTCTTGCAGTTTTGATGTTTGTTTGAACCAAAAAACATTAGAACCTGTCTTACCTTTTATTGAAGTTCATATAAAATGGAATTTTTGTAAATGAAATTGGGAAATGTTTAAATGGATATTGGGTACCATTTTACCTAACATATTGCCTTATTGAGGTATCTGCAATAGTTTAGCTCATGAGTTCAACACAAGCTTTATTTTCATACAGGGTTTGGATTTTTTGATTGTAAGGCTCAATTTCTAGCCACTGTTTTATATCAGAAATATTATTATTATCTAGGCACTTTCTGTGCCCCAAAACTTTCTAATCTCCCTACTCTCTTTACTTTCTGCTTTCTTGTTCCTTTGCCAGGATTTTCGTTGTCTCATCCCACTTCCTCGGTCAGTACTGAAGCAAAATTTCCATCACAAGGGAAACACCACATCATTCACCTATTCTACCTTCTGCCACTGTGCAACTTTCCCTCCTGCAAAATCCAAGCACCTCCTGCTATTGACTTTGGAAGGAATTTTTCCCTTAATTTGTGGAACACACATTTCTTGTAATTCAATTCATGACGTGTCTACTTTTGCCACGTTTTCTTTTTGCTTCTAGTAAGAATTCTGCAAGTAAAGTTTATTTTGTGAGTTTTTAAAATTTTTAATTCCACCTGTCATTTACCAAACCTCTTTATGTTGTTGAAGAAATGGTTCTATCATTTGCTCACCTGCACTGAAACCTCTTTAGTCACATAATTAACCTACATAATTGCACCTACTGAATCCCTCTCCTTTCTCGAGACTTAGCAGTAACTTGAATGACAGTTCTGGAATGGTTCTCTCTCTATATGGCTGCCTTCATGTCAGTTGGTCTGAGGCTTTATGGGAGACCTCTATCAAACTTCCTGGAGCATTCAGATGGGTTACCTTCCCTGGATGCTTTATCTGCATTCACTCCCTACTTTTTTAGTTGAAGGATGTAGAAGAAAATGTTGAAAGGGATCTAGATACTTGTGGGATAATATGATTTGTTTGGAATATCCTAATTATTGGTATGATAATAATGTGGAATTCCAATATATATCTTTATGGGAGTTGCCATATGTATCATGATAATACATATCATGATGCTCTTGTATCTCCTGAATTCATAGGAGCTGCCATATGCTTTTTTTGACTGTTTTTATTTTTGTTTGCGAGAGTGTAGTAACAAGTAGGTGACCTATTATCGCATTTAACTTAAATCTTTCTGAACTCCCTTTGTTGGTCTTCCTTCATTTTTCTCTCAATCTAGATGTTATTATGGATGTTTTCTATGAAAAATATCTGACTATTGTCAAATTGGAACTTGCTACAGGTCACGGAGACAGCTGATTTCCAAAAGGACTTATGTTTGGACAGCTTGGATAGGGTGGAGCTGGTTATGGCTTTTGAGCAGGAGTTTTCCATTGAAATTCCTGATGAGAAGGCAGATAAACTTTCTTGTTGTGCTGATGTGGTGAAATACATATTATCTGAAGCTCAGCCCAATAATGTAGGGAGCTCCTGATTGGATAGTTAGTCCTTTGATACGACAGAAAGAATCATTAGGGTTTCCTTGTGGCACATCATTTTTGTCTTTAATCTTTCCTTTTTCTGTTGTTTCTGTCTGATTTCATAAGATTTTTGGAATCATTTGTCATGGGCATCATGATATGAATTACTATAAGCATTTGTATTCTTCAAATAGTACTTCTTGATGGGAGAAGGCTTGTTGTTTACATTTAGTTAGATGGACTACAATATAGAAATGACAGACTGTTGAAACTATCATATCATTGAGTTGTTATTGGGAAATAACATTTCTCGGGCATATTTGCAATGCGTTATCATTTGACTTGTATTGCATGTAGGACCTGATTGTTCTATGTTTTGTTTTAATTTGGTATGTAAAATATTTGGAAGCCTGTTATAGCTGTGTATCCTGAACCTTATTAATTTTTACCCATTTTCTTTCCTGTTTTCTAGTTGATAATTCTATCTTATCAGATCAATGGAAATGATATAAATGGCGCAGCGTGTATGCATGTGCAGATCTCTGTCCGCATTGCATTGCTTATATGCAGTTACTATAAGTGGTCATAACACATATGGACCGAAAAGGCACTCGTTTTAGCACCATGTGGCCGTATATGTGGCTCAATTAGCGTTTTGCGGCTGCATATATGACCTGTTTAGCATTATGGAGCCAAATGTGTGTCCCACTCTTATATAGCTCTGTGTGGATGAAGCATGTTCAATTGATGATCATGTCGATTTTGGGTCGAATTTGTCAGGCGTGTATGTGATGAAAAGGTCTTTATGTTTTCCAGCTCATGTTCAGAGGTGATATCAAATTGTGAATGTGGATTAAGATATTTGTGTCAATAACTTAGGAGATTTTGACAAAGAATGTTACACAAATTAAGATACAACAGTCAAAATCTTAGTCTGGGGATCAGTTGATGTGTAGCATGTGACCTATACGCACAAACTTGATGTGAAAATTCATTTAATCCTTCGTATGGAAGCAGTAATATGAAGTAGTCATGCAATTGTAATCTGAAGAATGATGTCATAACTATTGAGCATAACCGTTTGTATATGACTTTTTATCAGATGTTCCAGGACTCTTTGCAAGGAACACAAGCTTGGAACTTCGAATATAGAATCTTGTATATAAAGTTTTAACACTGAACCCTTCTGGTCCTCGTTGATGCAGGAGAAGACTACAACAAATGCTATGATGATGTCAAATACTATAAATATAGTTGTGTTCCTCATGCACGCATAACATCTGAAGTTTATATTATCTGAATACTTAAGTTTCCATGACTATGCCTCTGTAATCTGTATTTAGAGTTGCCGGTTGCATTCTAAGACAGTCGTGAATTTGTTGATATCATGACAGCAATATTGATGTGGTTAACATGATGCATTTGCACCTTCTAAATTTTGTATCTTTGTTATGTATAGCATTCATCATTCTTTTAGTATGTTACATATTAGGCTTACTCCTCTTTGTTTTAACTAAGCCTGGCCCAATCGGTATTAATGGCAGTATCAAAAATATACTTGGCAGGTATCCAACTAATAAAGTTATCAACTCAACCTGGTGGTGCCCTCATGTTAGACTTACTCCTTACTCCATATTAAGTTAACCAACAACATATAGTTGAAAAACTACACAGGGCTTCTAAATGAACTTTTTGTGACATTCTTCAGACTATTACTATAACTATAGTCTTTTTTCGGAGAAGTTTCATATGCATAAAGAAACAAACAAGCTGCTTATTGGCTATAAGTCGTCCACATGCTCACTCACATGCACATGCATACTTGCATGCACATAAACATACACAAACAAGCCAAGAGACAAGGGAGATAGATAGATACGGAAAGCTCGACCATTTTATTCCAAAAGTTCATGGGAACATTCAACAGTAATCAACAGAATGATAAGGATTAGAATGAATGCGTTATGATGGGTGGAGTATTGAATTGAGTAGAAGATAGAACACCCAAGCATTATTGCAGAGTATGAGGTTCCATCTCTATGGCCTTCATTAGTGGCCCAACCAAGAGATAAAAAACCCACTGAAGTATATTTTTAATTATAGTTGTTATCATAACATGATAAATTAACCAAATGTGGCTTACCAAATTAACATCAAGTGAAATAGAAGTTCATGAAAAATCATCCAACTGTTATATTTTCCTTATAGCTTTCTAACTAAAATAAAAAGCACTATGTATCCTCATCCAATATAGGTTTATATATACTCCATTTCCTAAATCAATGGCCGTGTCGTTGATATCATTCCTAATCCAATTTACTTCATCTTGTGAAGCTTGTGTAGATTCCTTCCTTAACCCATCATTGATATACAAATGCTCATTGTTTGTCTTGATGGATGATTCATCACCCATATCATATAAGTCACTAGTCTTTGTCTCAACAACACACTATTTAGGATTCAATGGATATTCCACATAAAAAACTTGCAACACCATGATGCTAGAATAAAAAGGTCATCGACCAAATTTGCACTTATATGCACCAACTTTGAGAAATTCACAAGTGTGAATCCAAGTACATCTTTATTCAACCCTTTTCCCTACTCTACAACAATCCAATCCCACTTAAATAAGACAACTTTAAAACTCTCATAATAATTTAATTTAATTATCCATTAACTTGGCAAAAAAGGCAACATCATCTGGTAAGCTTGATGTCTTTGTTGCGATGATAACTTCACTATTTTGTGTTCTCCTATTTTTCTTGTGATCCTCTGTGCGAAATCTTCTATTTCCAATAAGATAGATATTCTTTGGACCTTTTGCCACATTGTTTGGACCTCAAGCTAGCTATATTCATTTTCTATCTCCATTTATGATGGATGATGGTTGCGATGTTGCCACTTGAGCTCTCTCCAATGCTCATTAATAAGCAATTGACCCAATTAGTATGGTTATTACATAAGAGACATAAAATCAATTTAACTAAGAATCTTAACACTTACTCGATGAATGTAATGACTAAGTTATGGTTGTATAGCATACAAAGATGGGCTTGCACTAGTGTTTTTTTGTCCGGAATAATATATTAGCCATTTTTTCTATAGGATGCCCAGCTATTATAAGCAAAGGTGCATCTTGCACAGGTTCAAGAACAAGCTATCCAGATTCCATAATGATCGACTAAACCTTATCTCAATACCTTCAAAGTATCTTGAAGAAAATTATATGGAGTCCTCTACTAAATATCTCTATGCAATTGAACCTTCATGATGGGATTTTTTTTGAACATGGGATTTAACGGTTAACAAGAACCTATTACTAATTAAACTATACTAGCACTACAGTACAAGATAATGAATATGTGAAATCAAAAAGAGAAAATTTTAAAACACACCTCTCAATTGGGTACATCCATTAATAATGCACGACCCTGGTAGGCTTCGTCTTAGAAGCCAAATGAATGATCAAATGCACCATAATAATGAAAAAATATGGAGAAAAAATCATTTTCATGTAAGAAAATATTTCTCCTATTTGTGCCTCAAGTTCTTCAAGAGGACTTACTTTGAGTACTTTAGAATATATGTTCTGAAAATAAACACATAGATCAATTATTGCTTTATTTACTTTGTCATTTAGAACTCCTCTTATAGATATTGGAAGAAAATCCTACATCAAGATGTGACAATCTTGATTTTTAAGTCCCATAATTTTTACGTTGCTTTATTTTCAAATGTTTGATGAATAGCTATGTAACACTTTCAATCCTTTCAACACTCCAAGCTTGTGTTCTTTCTTTATTGGAGATAGCGTGTAGCAAGCTGAGAGAAAGAACATTTTTCCATTTGGAAGCTCCTTTGGTTGAAGCACGCTCTTTATATCCATTTCTCTAAGATCAAGATGCGACTTTAAATTATCTTTCATTTTTTTATCCATGTTTAGCAATGTATCTAACAAATTGTCACACATATTCTACACGATATGCACAACATCAAAGTTATGTTGGAGCAAATTGTACCCCTATCAAAAGTATGCTTTTCTTCTTCTATGCCTCTTCTAACTGTGCCAACTCAACTAGCCCTCATCCTATTACTAATTCCAAGCCTTCCAAAATATTAGATCTAAGTGGTGAAATTCGTGCCATATACCATTCTTTGTTTCCATTAAATTTGCAGTTGTCACTTCAGAATGGATGATCCATAGGCAAGAATAGGTGATGACCCATGAAACAATATGTTCCATTATGTTGTAACCATATTAAGCAAGTATCATACAATATGTGGGGCATGGAAACTTACCTCTAGTACTGTAGCCTGATAAGTCGCCATATGCTAGAAAATCATTAATAGTCCACATCAATACAATATGCATCCAAAAATTCTGCTTTTAGCAATATCATATATTTCCATTCCATTATCCCATATCTCCTCCAGCTCTTCAATTAAAGGCAGTAAATAGATATTAATATTATTTTGTGGTGACTTTGATCAAGAATCGAGCAATGACAACATGAAAGATGGTTGCTTCATGCATATCTATGGTGATAAGTTTTATGGAATTAGGACAACTAGCCACGTGCTATGGCTAAGATGAAGTTTAAGCATCAAACCACTTCTATGCACGATCATCAGTTGGATATCTTAAGCACAATCATTCTTACAGCTATCAAAGTGCCATTGCATCAAAGTTGTTCAATGAGTATAAGCATGACCAAGTTTAGGAGTCAATGCATGCTCTATGATAACATCTTTGAGTATAATGAAGTTTATTGACACATTTTGTGCAAGAACAAGCAATATGACCATCCTCAGAAGACCTTAAAGCAAATTCTAAAAAGCTAGAAAAATGTTCCAAATATCTTGCACTAACCCTGTTTGGCTCATGTATCCAACTTTTAGCCATCAATTATATTTCTCTAAACTCTCTTTTATTTGCATAGAAAATAGAAGCAACTTAGAATATAAATAAGTGGCATAAAAGAAAACTATACCAATGATGATCATTTAATACAGTAAAATTACGTCTAAACTTTTTTATTAGTAGTCACTCGAATAATATAAACAATTTGTGATAAATTCCTATGAAAATTGGAAATAATTTGGCAATACACAAATAGCTAATAGTATGTCTTTCGGAAACTAATAAGTATGTTGTCTAAATATAAAATGCAATGACTAATAATAAGAAGCAAAAGTAAAATATTCAGGCGTGTTTTTATAGATATTACTAATGAAGAATATGTTAAATGATATACTTAAACTTGCCTATCATAGGGAGCAATTTTGTCTGTTATTGTCTCATTTGAATGGTTGATATCTCTTAAACTCTAGGATGCTCAATATATTAAAATACTGAGCAGATTTGTCCAGTCATAATATATCAATTCCAACCTAAATCAATTAATATAATCTAATTTACCCTGGTTGAACATTATTGATTTTTCTTTCAAGTATCATTACAATTATCATGTTCTAAATTATCAAAGTTCTTCTAGATTTCTACTGAATCATATTTTGATAAGTTTTCTTCATGAAAGAATATCAAATAAAGAGTGAATTGTTCCTATCCAACTTTTCTTCAGGGATATCCCACCAATCTCTATTACAATTGATTTGAGGCCTCAATTCCTTCGGAAACCCTCAAAGGTTTGGAGTTTTTTTTTCTCTATGCTCTAATAACTGCTATTCGAGCACCGTCACTAGACTTTTACTCTCATCTCCTCCCCCATCAATCTCATTAGAAATATTCTCCAGCTCAAGCCATTGCTACTTCCCACTCACCCCTCAATCTCTTCCTTGCCAGGCACAAGACCCTCCTCTACCTTTGTTGGCTTTCTCCACATCCACCTCTCGTTGACCTCCCATTCCTCACTTGGTCGGACTTCGTTGAAGAAGCTCGTATCAAGCCCTTGCCGCCTCAAGTTTCCCACTCAATACCTTCAACTGGTGGTGAGACACTAGCCTCCTATGCCTTCATCGGACTCCTCCACCTCCACTGGTCACCACCTCCTGCTCCTTGCCGTAGCCCCCTTGGCTGAAGATACTTTGTTTCAGGACCTCGCTGCATCCCAACCCCCCTTAAGATCATTCTCTTCAAGTATGATAGACCTTTCACTTTGCCAGATAAGTCTACCTTCACCCCATGTCGCCTCATCCTCTCAGTCCCTTGGCCTCCTCCACCTCCACTCCTCACCGCTCAACCTCCCTCGTGCGGTGTTCTATGCTTAACATGATCTCAATAGTTGTTGATTCTTAACATTATTTAAGTCTCTTTATTTATGAGAATTAGGATTTAATAAAAATTCTGGCTTTCTATCAATCACTAGCATGAAACAAAGAAAAAAAGGACAATCAGATGAAAGAGCGAATGAAGATTATTAATTGTAGTTAGATCCTGTTTAGTCGATTCTATTGTGACGAGTAATGATGAACGAGTAACACCAAAGTGGAGGGAAGAGAAGAAGATGAATCTATATCTGGGGTGGCGCAATAGGGATGTAAGGTTTATGAGAAAACAACATGGTGAGAAGGAAAATAACCGTATTTGGACAGTTTAGATTGTTTCTTCCTTGAAAATTTGGAAAGCTATATTTCTTAAAAAAGTTAGATGCATGTGGATGTAACACAAACAGTGGATTTTTTTATCTTTTTATTATTTTTAATAAATATATTATGATATTTACTAGAGTAGGTATATTGCTATATTTAAAAATGTAA
Organism: Phoenix roebelenii; assembly: GCA_025769935.1. NCBI lineage: Eukaryota > Viridiplantae > Streptophyta > Magnoliopsida > Arecales > Arecaceae > Phoenix > Phoenix roebelenii. Next base: position 6,309,615 of record JAOXJJ010000359.1, on the reverse strand, counting down.
TACAAAATGTAATAATACAATGCTTTGTAAATTAGATCATGCTAAAAATTGCAAAATCATATTCATAGTGATGTTTAAGGATACATGTGGTAACAAACTTTTGTGGCAATGATTTTCATATATCACAATGATAAATGTGGGAATAGATTATATTTGGTGTAGTGTACATGTTTTCAAGTCCTAACTAATTTCTTCAGCAAGTTCTAGTTATGGACCCTATTTTCACATAAAAAAGAAAGATGTAAATTAACAAATAAATATAGAGAGATATTGACAACATACGACATTTTATGCATGGGCACTTTAGACAGTTAACGTAGATAGTTTTCCAAAGTTCTTCATTCATAAGCCCCATTCTATATAAAGAAAAAAGATAGAAAACTAGGAAAAATTTGGCTCCCTAATAATATAAATTTGAAGAGTCCATTTAAGACATCCACATGTCCAAATAATTAAAGAAAACTAAAACAGCCGGTAAAGTCACTTGTCCTCCTTTTTTTTTTTCTTTTTGCACTTTAAGGAAAGCAGTGACTCTATCGCCTTATCTATTATTGGCTCCATTCCAATTGCCACCTTTGTTATTGACTCTCTACTTCCATCACAACCTTCGTGAGTTTTAGTTGTGGCCCTTTCTGCCTCCAATCATGTCTCCTATCCTAATCAATAACAAATTAGTGCCATTTGATTCTAATTTTGGCACCAATGCCTATGATTCCAACCAAATTGAAGTCTCTTGAGCCATGACATTTCAATCTTCTTTGCCCCTCTTCTCTGGCTCCACCTTGTTGATATCTCTTGCTTCTATCCCTTTTCCTATTTATAGCAATGTTTTTGAATGCATAGGGAGATAGTTAAAAGGTGATTAATATCCTTTTAGAAGGGTTCAAAGGAATAAAGACATAGAAGATAGAACTAATTAGTTGTTCTAATTCCTTTATGATGGTTAGGATGGAAGGGGTAAGGGTCAAGAATGGAGTAGGTGGTGGACTAGACAATAGAGTATAAAGACAATGGAGGAGGAAAAGAAAATTAATCAGATATTTTATTTTTTCTTGCCCACTTAGATATGTAAAAGGTTGAGATGGATCCTTCAACTTTATAATTGTTACTGAACTCAGTAATGGAGCTGCATTCCCATATGGTCTCGAATCTCAGTTAACTTTTCTAATACAACTTATACTAGTGAGCCTTGCTTTCAAATAGAAAAGAGAGAAAAGTAAAATAAATGTATAAATATGAAGGGAGTGGCATTTGTGCAGGTTTGCAACAAAGTAGTTTGCCGCATTTCTGCAATACTGCAAGAGAAATTTCTCATAGTTTGGACAAAGAAAGCCACCCATTCACAATTATTTTAGAATTAATTAGAACAAGCAATTTTTTTCTCTTTTCTTTGTTGTAATCAAACATTCCAATATTATTTGTGATCTTGAATCAATATTTACTTATCTATGTCTCCAAAAAATCTTTATCATCTTGCATTGTGCTTGATCTAGCATTGAGCTTTTTTGGATAAATCAAATGTGGTATATGGCACTTTAACTTCTCAAACAGCTTGTAACTTTGATGAAAGAGAGAAAAAAAAAAAAAAACTTATGACTTAGCAACAGGTTGCCCCACGAGTCCACGACAACGACCTTAGAATCAAACGGTTGCAAAGGGCAGGACCGTCCGATCCGCCTTGCGGCAATCCTAAAAGTATTACACGTGGCGCGGCCACAAGAAACCAACAGACGTTTTAGATAAGCAACCAGCAGATCTCGACCGTACGTTCGAGAAGCATTTCTTTTATCCAAAAAAAATGGACATAAACACCCAAGCAGAGACCCTAATTAGAAACGTCCGGATTTTGAAGCGAGAGATCGGACGTGGTGTGTCTCCCAGCTCGACGGTGACACGTGGACCCGACACGTCAATAAAACCCTAATGGACTTCGGCTTGGAGTCCGGACTACAAAGAAGGCGGAGAAGAAATATGAGGGCGCGTCGAGGAGGGAAAAATTAAGTTCTCTTTCGTTCGCTAGCTCGCTCTCTCGAGGGAGAGGGGCGAGAAGATCCACTGCCAATTTTCGTCGATTCGACTGCTCTGAGATCTTATGTAAGTGTCTACTCACTCTGTCGTGATGAGATATAGAGCATTTTCTTGGAGTTTTCTGATTTTTTGAGGTTATTGCATGGAAAAAGTTCGTTCTATCGAGCTAGGGTTTCGAAAATTCGGCATGAAGGTGATATTTTCCTTCTTTTATTTCGCGTTTTTTTGGTGTTTGAAGGGACTCTTTTAAAAGTTTTTCTCTGATTTTATAAGATTTGGGTAGTTTTTCTAATCTGAAGCACTTCTTGCCATTTGTGGTGGGGGAAGATTGCTGGTTCTGCAGCTTTCCTTCTCTTTTCCGGTCTCTGGGGTCTCAAAGGATCAACTTTATTCTCGCTACTTGAGCGTTTGTTCCTGCACTAACCTTGGAGATGTCTTTTATCGTTGTTTCATGTTTTAAGGTTTCTATGCTGTTTCCCTGGTCTTCAGGTTGATAAAAGTTGGTGTCTTGAAAAAATATGCGATTTATTTTGATAAGGTTTGTCAGCCTACCTTTTGGCATCTCTGCTCTTTGTGATTCTATTTGTTATTCCTTGAACATGTTGATTTTTTATTAAATTTGCCTGTACATACTTTCTTTCTCCAATATGATGTCCATATATTTTAATAGTTATTTTTCTATACGGACTTTGCTTCAGTTTTTGATAGCTAATGAGCTTCTGCAATCGGTGATTTCATATTTTGTGTTATAAAAGGTATATTCGTTGTTATCGTGGATTTTGTTTTTCTCAGTTTGCATTAATTAATGAGTTTCCCATGTGCATGATTTCAGTCATTATGTTAACGGAATCTTGATAAGTTAGAAGTTCCGATCTGATAATTACTCCATTGACATTATAACTTTGGCAGCAATCAGGATGTCTGGACCAGAGCCAGCATCTGAAGTGGAAACAGCTAAGATGGCCAATGGGTCTGCCCCCCTCCCTGAGGATGTGGGTGTGGAGGCTGTTGCTGAAAAGAACAGTGAGGAAAAGAATAATGGAGATGAAAAAAAGGATGGAGTTGAGAAAAAGGTTGGAAACCAGAATAAGCATGGTGAAGATAAGAAAGATATGGAAGGAAAGAAGGAAAGTGAGGAAAATGGCATGAAAAAAGTAGAAGTTGAAGAAGAAGGAAAAGACGAAAAGAAAACTGAGGACGTGAATACAGGAGAAGCTGAAGATGTGAAAATGGTAGATGCTGAGGATGTGAAAACAGTGGAAGGCAAGGATGTGAAAATGGTGGATGCGGAGGACTCTAGAGATGAGGAAGACGGGGTCAAAGAAGTTGGAGAAGAAGAGGGAGGAGCGGATTCAAAGTTGAAAGAGGCGGATGTTGTGAAAGAAGATAATGAAAATATGGAGAAGAAGGTTGATGAAAATAAGGTGGAAGGGTTAAAGAGAAAAAGGGCAAGGAGTCAGAAGATCAGCGATAAAGAGGAAGCGAAGGCGAAGAAACAAAGAGGTACAAAGTCGAAGGAATTGCTGAGTACTCCTACGCCATCTTCGATTGATCGCCCTGTGCGTGAGAGAAAAACTGTGGAAAGACTCGTCGAAGTTATTGAGAAAGAGCCAAATAAGGAATTCCTAGTTGAAAAGGTGCAGACATTCGTGCTTAATTTTTCCTCATATATTTTTAGTGGGTTCCTTCATCTTCAGTGTTTTTAATGAAATATTTATTTTCTGTTCAACATTTCTTTTTTAGGGCCGTGGCACTCCCCTAAAAGATATACCAAATGGTAAGGTTATGAACCGTTGCAAATTTTGATGATCTCTTACTACGTGCACTTTATGATGCATTACCATGAATTTTGTTGTGTTCTTTGAAAATTCCTCTTCGTGAATTAAGAGCTCTGGACATAAATCTCTGACCCAGTAGCCCTTCTTGTTTTTCTCTCTATATAATTTTAATGCTAATTATCTAAGTTCTTGGAGTTACTCATGCTGTCCTTTGTCTTGATTGATTTTACTTTCTTATGTTTTGAGATTGTGGTTTGGTGTTAAATCCATGCAATCACAATAGGATACTTCCTTTTCTAGTTTTGATTTGTTTAGTCATAGCCATCAGGCCCCATACAAATTAAATGAGGATCAGTTGATGAACCCTTATTTACAATAGTTGTTGAATTGTTGCTAACCAGTCCTTGTACAAATTAATTGGGAGTTGCCTCATAAATCCTTATTTATTGTTCATTCCTATTGGGGTCTATCTTCTCTTTCAAACCGATATATTTCAAATATGCTTTTAGTAACTTGCTTCAAGTTTATATTATGTATTCTCATCCTTGTCACATTCTAACACAAATATGTGTCCTATTCCCTATGGACCAGCAGGGTCTATAAATACTTGTAGTATCATAGTACTTTACACTTTTGACACTTAAGTTGGTCTTTGAGTTCTAGCCCCTACTATCTTGAATATTGTGATGCTTTTTGTATACGCTTGGTCATCTTTATTCAACTTTGGTTATGCCAAGGCCATCTCTACTTTGAGTTCTTGCTTTCTCCAAAAAATGTGCCGGTTTGTGGTGGAGTAAAATGAGAAAAAGCAAACCCATAGACATTTAAATGACCTAATTTTGGTATAAAGCTGTTTGGTGCTCCCATGCTTGCACAAATAATAGAATGGTAATATTATAGTGGATACAATTAAAGCACATTGGTCATTATCTTCTTTGCACATCTATCCTTGTTTATAAAGATCTGCTTCATTTGGATCATAATAACCATAATTTATTATGGAGTGCGTGATTATATTGTAGGGTATTATTTGGCATGTTTGTTAGCAAAATTAGATCATATCTATCTTTTTTGTTCTCAGAGTGATAATTGTTATTTTATTGAATCAGAGATCATTTTTGATGTTTATAAATTGCTATGAGCTAGATTGTTCATAATTTTTTTTTTGCAAATTAAAGAATGGTGTTTGAGAGGGTATCATGTGTGTATATATGTATTTGTATACATGTACATGTATGGATGTTTGGATCTATATTTTGGTAAAATGAATTATCTTGTTGCGGGGACCTTATTGGTATATTACTGGCTCGGTACGGTCATGCTATAAAAGTTTTGAAAACTAAATAATTGATAGGAATATATGGATAAGTAAACTAGTGCCTAGTTTGTGATCATTGAAAATAGTAATGATATTTGGATGATCTTGGGTTGCATGAGCTATTACCGTTAAACAATATTTAAATATATTATTTCTTTGTTTACTTGCATTTCGATTGCTGATATGATATATGTCTTTAAAATGTATTTTATAATTCAAATTATGTGATACTATGTAATATTTCTGCATGTTTATGACTTAGCACACAAAGCACCTTGACCAGGGAATTTGACTCGATGGTCCTCTCTTATTTCTTGCAACTATTGAGCTTTTGGATAAGAAAACATGACTGAAAAAGAATTATGTAACCAAAATTTTGCAACCAAGAAAGGCTGTACAAAGGGTGTTTGCGGTATATTATACGTACCAATAAGTATACTTTGCCGGCATGCCTTATCCACACCTGTTGATACGATATCAATCCTTGGTATTTTGAACCTTGGCCATAGGATAACAAATAACTGATATTGATACATATAGTTATAAGATGAAAGTAGAGCTGATCACGAGCCTTCTGGCCCGCCCAGCCTGCCCAGCCCGGCCCGAAATTTTTCGGGCTTGGGCATTAAAAAAAGGCCTATGAGTCGGGCTTGGGCAAGAAAAACGGCCTGACCAAAAAAATCGGGTCGGGCTTGGTCAGGCCATTCTGGCCCATTTCCAAATTCCAAACAAAGAAAAAATCGGGCCTGTCGGGTCGGGCCTATCGGGTCGGGCCGGGCTAGACGAGCCTAGAACCAGATTTATAAAGTCGGGTCGGGCTTGGACAAAAATTTAAGCCCAACAGTCGGGCCGGGCCGGGCCTGGGCATAGCCATCGGGCTTAATTTCTGCTGTAGAGCCCGGCCCGGCCCGGATTTTGATCAGCTCTAGATGAAAGTCCTTATCTGAACTCTGCATGCTGTCCAAAGCACCTTTTAGAATCATAGAGTAAAGGAGTAATCTTCTCTTTACATGTTGAATGCTGACTGTTAACTCAAAGTTGAGATCTGCTATGTGGATTTCTAATATTAGCATGCCTTCTTGATTTATTGTAGTTTCCTAATTTTTGATGTGCTTTTCATATTTCCCATTTTTGTATTAGTTTATCTTCTGTCTTTAAGTCTATATCTGGCGCAAAATTCTTTTATGACCTATGTCCTAAATCTTGTTCTCAGTGGCTTATAAATTAGCAAGAAAGAAGCCTGCAGATCTTAAATTGCTTCATCAGACTCTTTTTGGAAGGAAAGGAAAGGTAGTTAAGAATGTTACATTTAATTGCTTCTTTTATGTTACATTTGGGTTTTTAAGATCCTTGTTGGTTATCATACATTTGCTTTTATTATTTTATGCTGCTTCTGCTGGTGGCATGCATATGTATTGGTGTTTAAGTAGTTGTTCTGGAGCTGACATTTGTTTGCTTAAGCTGATTAAGTGTGGAGTCATGGTAATCTTGACATTGAGGGAAGATTCTACTATCTATCTGAAATAACTTGTCTTCAGATGCTACCCTGGTTTGTTGTCATTGGTGTTTAAATTGATGTCTATTTTACATAGTACTATCTTTTTTATTTCTTTCATGTACTTCTTGAAAGTTGATCACATTTGTCTGTTTGCTCACAGTTTTATTTTTTGACCAGTGATGTTGAGTTTGGTGGTTGGTGTAAAGCCCTTACACCCCATGTGTATTATATACATACCCATTTCTTCATTTCTATATGTGATGACATTCTATGAGTGATTAGTCTGTTTTTCAGGGGTTTAAGTTACATTTAGGAAAATGCACATTGTAGCGAGTGATTGTTTTAGGTTTATTTTGATGCCTTGAAAATGGTCCATTGTGGGCTGTGGAAACTATATTGATTATTTGCAGGTGAAAATCAAGCTTCTTTTGTCTGGGTGACATATTCCACATCTCTCTGTCTTATTATAAATATAATTTTCCCCTAATCTCTACATTCATCTAGATATTCTAGGTAATTTTTAATATTTGGAATGTTTTATCTTAGATATTGCACCTGCTTGTACACTTGGGCATGGGCTGCCAAACTCAGTTGGTTTGCTGGATCTAGCTTGGTCAATTGGCGGCCCTGGACATGCATTTCCAGCCCATTGAGGTAGGCTGGGCCTCAGCTTAAAGCATCCAAGCTTGACCTGACATGTATGCTATATTATATTTTAGGGGATTTGCAGAATAAATACCCAATGTTTCCATATTTAGAGAAAGGTCATGTTTTTTCCCCGCATAAACACTCGACATTTTGGACCATTTTGTCCCCATTCTCAGATGAATATGCACATTTATTTCAGTTGATGTATACATATTAGCTTACATCTCCTTGAGAGTAAACTAAAGCAGATATTGTTTATAATTAAGTAATGGGTTTAGATGTAATAATATAGGTTTGCAAAGAAATCTCTTAGATTATCAAATTTACAGAAAATGGAACCTTTTTTTTCTGGAAGAGACTGTCTGTTTTGAATTTTACTGGAATTGTAGTTTATCCCACGCACATACATACACTCTCTTTTGTTGCCGGCCTCACTGTCTGGGTCTTACTATGTTATTTGTCACCATTGCCACCAGTATTCCCATTTGTTCCCTGCCCTTCCTCATCATCAGTGTCTTCAACACCCTCACCACCGTCGATGCCCCTGACCCTTTCCCTCCTTTTGGTGGAATGGGAATTGACCTACCTGGGAAATTGATGGGGTGGGCTGTGTGACTAGGCAGGATGTTGAAATTAGTTTTGAGGTCCTCTGTTTTATGCTTAGCCTAGCATGTTGGAACTTGATCTTGAGTTGTCGCTTGGCCTTAGCCCAACTTGTCTCAGTCAATTCCAGGCCTACCTATCAGAATCTCATTCTTGTTCTCACAGCTGCTTCATCAGGCACCTTTCATTGCTACCGCTATTTAGAACTAATCTACTTTGTGTTAACTATCCATTATTCTGTATCATAATTATCCACTGAAGGTTCTAACCAAATAGCTGCATTTCTACATTTTATAAAATTATTAAAATTTTTAGACAAATGCTTCCTGGTTAATTCAATATCCTAAAACCTTTTGTGAGCTCCACCTGCTTATCTCTCATTCTAGCACCAGAATCCAATCTTTCATGGAAATGCAATGCACTTTTTCTTTTGCTGCTAAACCCACTTGTTTTCGTACATTTATAGATAATCTATTCATTATCATTTTCTATTAGAGCATACAGTCTTGATAGAAAGATTCATTTTGCTTGATCTTTCTGAGGCAATAGAACTTTTGCTTGTGGCCAGCATCTTATTAATGTCTTGACACTTTATAAGCGGGGTGACAACTCTAGAGATATGCATCTTGGTTTCTTACAGCCATTTATTATATGCTTCATCTTTCAGTGGGAAGGATAGTATCATTATAAGAGAAGATAGATGATCATTCTCATGCATTTGCGATGGTTCTCAACAACATCTTCATGCATGTTTCGCCATTACATTCTTCATCTTCATATTGATGATCCTTTCTTGCATGGGCAGAAATATGAATGTTAGAGCAGAAGGTTAGTTTCATAATGAGGGTCACTTTCTATACCCGTTTATTTTGTACTAGTTCTGTAAGGGAAGGTTAGACTTTTGACATCAAAGATTTTACAAGCCTTCAGATGAACATATTCTTGCAAGTGGAAGATTTGACTCAATAACTCGAGGAAGGTCAAATCATTGCAGTGTCAAAACATCACTAGACCAAAGATTGTGAGATGAACAGTCTCACATTGATTGATGCATTTGAACTATCTCAACTTAAGAGTTGAGATAAGCTCTATGAACTAATTTGACCATATGAGCATGAAAGTTTTAAGGTTTAGTATGCGCCACTGGCTAGATTTTCTGGAACATTGATACTAGTTTGGGATCAAGGCTTATTTGAGTTGGGTTGAGTTGTAAATGATATTTGACTTCATTATCATGGCAGCAGTTCTTTTTGGTTGATGTGATCATTGCGCTTGTTGAGATGCACCCCCGATTTTTGTGCCGAGACGAACTTGTGTTGTTTCAGTTGATAATGAAATTAGGTTATTTTTCTTTAAGATAAAAATTCCATTTAATTTTATCTTTTTTTTTTGTTTCCTTTATTAATTGAACTCGTTTTCCCTAGTAACTAGTAAGGTAAGGGTCTCATCACTACGTGCATAATGTAAATAACTCCCATTGATGAGGTTACTTATCTAAATAATTACTATTAAGGCAAAAGTTTTATCTGATCTTCTTTTGATTTTAATAATCTATTTTTTCTTTTCTGCCTTCTATTTCATGATGGGTCATTGTTGCATTTCTGATTGCAGGCTATAAATTTTAAAAATCATATTCTCCAATTTTCTGGATTTGTCTGGCACGAGAGCGATGTAAGCAGCCATTTCATACTTGAGATATACTCTGTTTGACTCCTGTATAATCATATTTACTTGTTTTCTAAACCTTTGAGATATTGTTCCAAAATTTTGACTTCCTTTTTGAATAACCTTTCTTATAGGAAAAACAGAGAGCTAAAATGAAGGAAAAACTTGACAAATATGTAAAGGATACATTATTGGATCTATGTGATTTGTTTGATATACCTGTTTCAAAAACAACGATGAGAAAGGTTGGTGGTCTGTTGTTCTAAAGTCTTCATGGATGATTGTTCAAATCAAAGCTGAGTTTTGCTTGTGACACTTGTCGCTGATCAGACTGATTAAGATTCATACTTTCAATGTTCCCACAGGAAGACCTTGTAGCCAAGTTATTGGATTTTATGGTTGCACCTCATGCTTCTACTGATGTGACACTTTCTGACAAGCAGCAGGTTTGGCTTTGCTGCTAAAACTTGCTATGTTCTTCTTTTGTGGTGCTTGGTACTGGTATTAGATGTTCATTTAGATGGGTTAGGATTTTCTGGCTGAAATTTATGCACATGGGACTTAGCAATATTAGATAATGTGAATCTTTACCTGTGGTAAATTTTTGAGGTTTAATGGGTATTTTGTGGGTTGAATCTAACTGTTTCTTTTGTTCCCTTTTTCTCCGCAGTTGATAAAATCTCAAAAACGTAAGAGGGTGACTAAAGGAAGTGCATATAAAAGTGTGGCAGGAGCACCCACTAAGCGGTTTAGGAAGGTTTGTTGATAGAACAACTTGCATATAAGTGATTTTATGTTACTATTTCTTAATGATATTTTGTTCTTGAATAATACTTGATTTCTACAATTTTAACTTTTATTTGCAACAAAGCCACCTCTTTCGTCTTATTTGTGCGAGTCATTTCTCATTAACTATCTGTGCTATGCGCATTTGCATTGTTCAATTACATTAAGGGTTATCCTTGTCAAGATAGCCCTGATGTTTGTTTGAGACAACTGCATTTTTGCAGAAACAGACCAAAGGAGAAGACAGCTCAGATGGCAAAGGGAAGGGTGTACAAGAAAATGAAGAAGAAGATGAAGAGGATAATGAGAATGGTATTTCTGATGAGGACGAAACACTTAAACGGTCTGAGTGTGAGGCAAAAGAAAGTGAAGCTGAAAAAGCTGCTGATGAAGATGAAGATAATAATGAAGACTCAGGAAAAAGCAAACAGGATAAGAAGAGATCTTCAAAACAACTAGGTTCTGTTGGTAAAGAAAAGTCAAAGGTGGAGACCAGTTCTAGAAAGTCCTCTTTCCCAACAACCACCAAGAAACCTATTAAAATATCATCTTCCAAACATCCCAAGGCTGAAGACGATAAGGATGTAGGTGCAAAGGTTTTCTCCAGGAAAAAGAGAAATGTTGATGTAGCCACGAAAAAATCAACTCTTAAATCAGATAAGAAGGAGAAAGTTACCGGTATGCCTCTGATCTGTAAACTTTGCTAATGCGTAGATATAGGATGGTAGAATCCACAGTATCTCTTAATGTTGATCTTGTATGGCTACATGCGTGCATGCATCCATAGGTTAGAAACAACCAATACATGTGATTTTTGGTTTCTATGTATTTTTAGTGATATAGATCATGATCAATGCTGTAGATCTTTGACTTTGGTGCAGGATTATTGATTTTGGACTTGAGTAGCTCTCTCCTCTGGAGAGGAGTGTAACCCATCCCATCTGTATGTGTATGTGTGCGAGCGTGTATGCGTGCGTGTGTGTGCATGCCTGAAGTTCTCTTTGGATTAGTTGGTATGCAGAACTAGAGAAACAAGAGCCTAATTGATTATTCTCACAATTAGAGCTGTTCATGGAACATGTTCTGAGTGATGTGGCTACATTGTTCTAGTTTAATGTTGTCCCAAGGGTTTGTTGCATCAAAAACATTATTTGAAGAATATATTTACACCTGAAAATCAAGAACTCTTTTGTTCACAAGAATTAACATTTAAGAGCTTAGTAAGTACAGGATACGCAGATAGCTGAATAGAAAGGCAAGGAGGGAAGCTCTTAATACACAATTACATTGTTTTTACTTGGCCTGATGACTTCTGACCTTATCAAAATATTTAGCTAGTGGCCTAGAGATTGTAGTACCTAAGCTTGCTTGGTTATTAAGATGTCATCAGCACTCATCTAGAACCCACGAATTTGATACGAAAAGTAAATCTATTGTAAAACAATTGATTTTAGACATACTGCTTTGTCATCGGCTTTTCTACAGGTGATATTGTGGGATCAAATTTTATATTCTTGCAGAATGTGTGTATCGTTTAATGCCAAAACTTTTCTGACCTCCTCATGTCATGTTTGACGGCTGCTATATTAACCATGCAGCAGTCTCCTGATTGTGGCTGTAGTCTGTTGCATGTCTCTGTTCCATCTATTTCTAAGTTTTCTATCATAAAGATAAAGGATGTTGATGTGTTGAAGCTTCTTTACCTCCCACCACAGTGCTGTCAATGTTTAAGATTTTGTAAGAATGAGAACTGACTCTTGTGGCTCTTATGGAACTCGATGCTTGTCTGTGGTGTCTCCTCCACATTTTTTGTGAATGACTGATCACTACTTAACTTATCTGTTATTTGATCAAGGTAAAAGGGCGGCTAGAGGCAAGGGAAAATCAATGGAGGCGGAGTATCCAAGCGCGGAGGAACTGAGGAAGACTATATGTGAAATTTTGAGGGAAGTTGATTTTAACACTGTGAGTTATTCTGATAATACCCTGTATTATTTGGAAAATTAAATATTAAGAAGCTTGCATTTTAGTTGTACATCATTGTTAATCCAAAGAAAGTTGCATCAGATATTAGGCAGGCTGTCTTCATCCGTGTTGCTCAGGATCTGTTGGTCTTTCTAGTAGTAACCTAGATATCATCAAATTGTTATTGCTTCTTCCCGTCATTTATGCTCTTGACCGTATTATGCCCATATACAGTATGGCATATGATTTCTTCAGTTTTATTAACTACATTCTCCTGTTCTGTTTCAGGCCACTTTCACTGACATTCTTAAACAGCTTGGTATGTCTTTCTGAATCATCCTTATTTCTTTAATCTGGACCTTTCTGAAATACTTACAAAAGTTTGCTTTTCCCAGCAACCCATTACAAAATGGACCTATCTCCTAGAAAACCAGCTATAAAGGAATTGATCCAAGAGGAGCTAACCAAGCTTGCGGATGAAGCAGAAGAGGATGAGGATGATGAAGATGAAGATGCCAAGAAGGAAGAAAATCCAGAACCTAGTGGCAAAAAGGTGAAAACTTGATTGCAGCTTAAGTAGGGGCATGGCACTGATATTTACTCAATAATGTTCTTCTGTCGAAGTTAGCCTGCCTGCCATGGTGGTCTGGCATCATTTTATTGCATTATTTATGATGCCGATTGCTAAGACCTTCCCCCTCCCCCCCTAGTCATGCTATGTATTTATAACATAGTTTTGTGGCCATCATCTCAACCTTAAGTTTACTGACCTGGAGATGTTGTTAGGTATCTGCAGCTTTAATCATTATATACTCAAACATCATATACCTGATTACACCTGTTTGGTGCTGACTTTGAGTTAAATAAAAAATGACATCAACTTTTCCATTCTCTACAACCCTTTTTAATCTTCTGGGTACAGCATTTATAACTTTCGAAGTTGGATGCCTGGAAATATCTTCTTCATGACTTATTGCAAGCCCTAGTGACTGGAGATTTATCGCTGTACTTCTGTTGTGTGATCACTCTTCTTGTTTAATGGTTATATCATGCAGTTGTAAATTGTAGAATGCTGTTATTTGATGCCCTCAAGTTAAGCTGTCTTCTTTTCTTGGAAGGGTGTCTTTCATATTTGAGCTTTGTGTAACTTGATTGTTGTGAGGGATGAACCTTGGCTGGCCAACTCCTTCTGGCATGTATTTCCTGAATGCATGCAATATTTTGTTGCTGCCCGGTTATCTCTTGTTCGTTGTGGCTAAGCAGCACAGCAGTTGAAATCTTTTGCTAACCTTGTATTGGAATTGAGATCTCATGTCATGGCTGATTTTTGAACAGTGAAAGATAATCTGCTCTGCCGCAACCACTTTGAACTTGGTATCTGAGTTTCAGCCTGTGGTTAGCACATCCATTTTAGTTCTTTTGATATAAACTTTGGTGTTGAGTATATATGATGCTTCTCCATCTGCAAATCGCAGTGTCACGGCCTTTACATGGTGAGGATGATTGCTCAATTTAGGAATTTATTTAAAAAGATTATTTGCACCATTGGTTGGACAAGTTAGTGGTTTTTATTGAACACTCATTTGACATCTTCATGTCCCTTGCAATGTATGCTAGGGCAAGGCCTGGGAAACCCTAGAGCATGGCCGAACCCGAAAATGTTTAGTTGGTGCTTGACCAAGCTGTGCACTAGTACTTCCTGAAGCTCAAGTTTGGAGGTTTATCAAAAATCCATGCCGGGTCTGAATGAATTTGAATGTTGAAGTGTCAGGTTGTTTTGCGGACGGTTTAGTTGAATATTTTCGGGATAATAATTGTGCAAGACACTCCAAGCTGCTAAAATTAGTTAGGGATGTCTCTTCATCGAAATTCTTCCTAGGGATTTTGGTATATGGCATCAAATATGGAGCAATGTAATTTTTCATATTCGGATTCAGGTATCTTATTACAAGACTTTACCTGATCCTATTCAAACGCGGTACTATCATCTGTACATCAGAGCATGTTTTTGATTTTCATGGATTAGACCCAAATTGGAACTCCATCAGCATCCAATAGTTTATCCAAACTTTTTCTTTAATTATTTGAGCTTACATAGGGTATATATTGGAGGGGCATGAACAGGTTTGAACTTGACAAATAATGGTATACACTCAAAATCTGGACTTGATGTTTATATATATCTAATCCTACATGACCCAATCTTCTCTGAAGCTGACACGATCAAATTCTTGGATTGGTAGTGTATGGATTCAAATGTAGACAAACCTCCAACTGGCTGGTTCTGGTTCAGTTAATATCTGAATAGTTTTGTCATGCATTTGCTTGGTCATGAGTTGGAAGAAAGTTTGTAAAGGCAATCTAGTTATCACTCACCCACAAAGATATGATCCATCATGTTGCTGCATATGCTGTTGTTTCAACTACAACTCATGCATTGATACTTACATTTGAGAAGAGCACGTGAATTGAATGGTTTTGCAACTATAAGGTTGTTCCACTGCGACTTGGTGTCATGAGTTTAAAACTCCAAAATAGTCTTCCAGCGTGCAGGGACAAGACTTTGTGCCTTTGGCCTCTTTGGACATTGCAATGGTAGGACTCTTATGCATTAGGACGTCTTTTTTTCGTTGATGCCTGTGATTTTTCTTTTTTTTTTTTTGTCGAAAAGGGAGGTTGAAAACCACCCAATCAAAAGAAATAAGTATTTACAAGAGGTGGGGAGGAGGGTTGGACAGTGGGAGAGCTTAAGATGAATACTGAGAAACAGTGAGCAAGGAGAAGAGTTTTTGCAGTCTAACATAACTCTATTCTTCTGCAAAAAAAGATTGTTCCATCAAGGGAACGGGAAGAGTTTTTGCAGTCTAACATAAGTCTATTCTTCTGCAAAAAAAGATTGTTCCATCAAGGGAACGGGAAGTTCAATGGTTACTTTTATCCAAAGTGTCACAAAGCCAGGTAAGTCTAGCTGGTCTCAAAGCAGAGACCAATTATTGAAAAGACTATAACTGTTGGATATTGTGGAGGCAACTGAAGCTGCTCTGTTCCAGAAAACTCTGTTCCAATTATAGTCCATGACACTGCAGAGATAAGCAAAGGATAGCTGAATACATTCGTTTAGGCAATTGCTGCAACCTCTAGTGGAGATGAGATTTGTGAGTGATGCAGGGGGTTGGCAAACACCAAAGATAAGAGAGAAAGCTATCCAAAACTATTCTATTTAAGGACAAAAGATGAAGATATCGTCTCAAGACTCAGAAGGTTTACCGCAAAATGTATATCCACCAAATGTCTTCTTGTCTTTCATTAAATATTATCCCTTGTATTAAGTTTATTCATCAACGTGAGCCATAGAAAGCATTTAACTTTGATTAGGACCTTCAGCTTCCATGGTAAAGAGGCATGCTTCCATGTTATTCCTCTGAAACAAAAGAAAATGTAGAGGGACAAGGTAGGGAAATTATTTTTCCCATTCTATCACCCACCAGCTCATCTAGAACTGAGTTGAGATAAATACCTATAAGGAGATTTATGAGCTTTCCTGATTCTTCCCATGCCACTAGAGAGAGGAGTTGAAATTTTGAGGTCTTGGGTCATTCATGAGTTGAATAACTGTGTCACCACACAATTTTTGTACTTATAGAGATGATGCGAGTTTGTGAAGGTAAACTTGAGAGTAGTTTCATCTATCCAACTGTCTTTCCAAAAAGAGAGCTATAAGTCCATTGCCAAGTCGGAATCGTACCATGTTCTCCAAAGGTGGTAGTGAAGTGATCACATCTAACTGTTAAGCACCTCCTTGGCGGCTTCTAATTTGCTAATAATTTAATTTTCCTACGATACTTATTGATAAGTTGGGTATGGGCTTGAGTCATTTCGTAAAGACACCAATCCTACTTTGTTAATACAGACTGGTGGAAAATTCTTAGATTTTTCACGCCTAAGCCACTTTCCTCTTTTTTTGTATAGAGTCTCGACCCAACTTGCTTTGTAGTGCCAAATTTGACTATATGAATGCCCTTATGAACTTATCTATTTTATGAGCGATACAAGATGATAGTTGTTTATTAACATATAGTATAGAGAGAGAGATGAGAGTACAACATTAATCGGTGTGAGCCTTCCTCTAGTGAAGAGAAGCCTTCCTTTCCAATTTTGATTCTACCTTTTAAATCAAAGGCAACCAATCAGCTTTGGTTAGCTTACTTGTTTATCTTCTGGATAAACTACTCATAGTCATGAGTTTCTTTCCACTCCTTCCCATGACATTGACTTTGAGGGCATCAAATCCATTCTCTTGTACCTTAGTTGGCACACATGAAAGTTGAGGATTGAGGTGGTCTTCCAAGGCACCTAACCATCAACTTGCAATCTATTATTATTGGTGCTACTATAGCGTCTGAAGAATATAGACGCCCCATTTTGTAGCTTTTAACCATGAAAAGCAGTTGTTGTTGCTCTCCTTTCAGTGTCCTCAGACACTCCATCCTTCAACTTTCCAATTAATTTGTTGGTGATGTGCATCCACATTACTTTGATTCTAGAGTTCTTATTAGAGTAGCTGGGTAGACTTATTCTTGCTAGGGTTATCCCACTAAGCTCCAGGTCAGTCCCTCTTGTTGAAGTAACAATTACATGGCATGGATGGAAAGCTGTTATTTATATGTTGTATGCCATGAATATATAGATTGAAGGAAATTCAATGACGAAAATTGCTTGTCTGCTCAAGGATCCATTATCGGTTATCCCTTCATTAAAGACTTGCCAACCTTTTAGCCTCTTTCGCACATATTAAGATTTCTTACACCTACATTGAGGGGAATCAGCTTGCTGATTTTCTTGCCAACTAAGCTTCCTCCCTTTGGCCTTTATTCTCCAATCCTCCATCCTCTTTCTTTATCTTTATAGTGCTGATGTGTTATCTATTTCTTTCTTACATTGGTAAAAATGAGGATTGATAGCCTTCCACTTACCACAATATATATATATATATATATATTCCCCTCTTATTATTCAGAATGTATTCTATCATGAAATTTTTACTTCCAATCGTGAATGACCACATTTTATATGGAATGCTACGCCTTAACTCCAATGCTCTACTTTTAGACTATTTTACACAGACCACTTTTGATGCTCATAAATAAGCCAAATGTCTTAAATAGCACACCTTAGGGCTCTACTATTGCCAAAAAAATGGCCCAACCATGCTTGCATTTCACATACCATCTATATGCATTACTTGACTTTTCACAAGAGAAGTTGGATCACAAGAAAAAGGATTTAATGACAGATATTATACCATTAGATATCATTAGACAACATGACCCCTTAACAACCGACTTATTCGTATGGTAAGCCTTCTACCGATCGATAACTTCAGAAGGTGGTTGCATATCCATCCGACATCCAGCCTTATCAAATATATCCAGTCGACTACCAAAATTTGAGAATAAGCCCTTGCCATTAAACTTGATTTGACGATAGGGATCTTGCCATTATAACTCTTTTGATGGTATATGTCTACTATCAAAAGAGGCAAAGCTAGCTTGGACCCTTTCTTCAAGTTTCAAGAGTTTTAGAATCTTTTATACTATTCTTTTAGTTCCACATTACTCTCACAAAGGCCTGGGGCCTCCTAGAAGATCCTATATAAATCCCTCTATCTCATATTTTTAACCAATAAGCACCTAGTAGCCTTTTAGCAAAGCTCAAACATAACTTGCAAAGAGAGTCGATGACTTGCTTGTCTAAAAGTGGCCATGTAACAATTATTCTGTACCTTCGAGATATTCAAGCGAGGGGACAACATGTAAAAGAAGCTTTCTTTTTCTTCCATTCTTTCTTTCTACTCTTAGTTTCTCTTTAGCCATAGCATAGCATAGCCATCCTATTTGTTTTTTTCTCCTTGGGAGTTTTAAGGAGAAGGAAAGGTGGCTATACCCTCTTCCTTCCCTACCAATATCCAAGATTAGTCCCACAATCCTCCTGAGTGTTGATTTAAGATCCTGCACCCAATAATTTTCATGTTTGCTTAATATTTCTTATAGGAAGACTCTTGGCATGATCAAGACCTCTATATAAAGAACACTCTATCTTGGGGAGGTAGACTCAGAAGCAGATAGCTTTTCGAAGGTGGCATCTTGGCAAGCTAGCAGAAGCGAATTGTTGGGTGGCAATCGTATAGTTTTGTTATAGTGACGGGTTCTATCTTGGAGCTGGATAAAGTACTATAGGAGTGACAACCCTTCACCGATATCCGAAGAATAGTCAACCTAATCCTATAGCTATGTGATTGGCAAGTGCATTTTTTGGCAAAAGTCTTTGAGCAATTTAATAGATAAAGTGTATTCCAACTTTGCCTTTGTACTTTTTATTCTAATTTTATAAAGTAACCCATAAAAGCTATCACTTTGTTCCACTTCTCCTAGAGATGCCCATACTGCAACCACTTTCCTCTTCTATTTAAGATTCTCAAAGTTTTCTTTTGTACATTCATGATTTAGTTCTCACTTCCAATGTTGAAAACAATTAATTTGGTTTGTAAGGTGTGTGCTAAAAACTTTGACGTGAGAGGCTTTGATATGGGGTAAGAGTAGTAAAGGACCAACTATGGGATAAGACTCCAAATTAACTATCTTAACAAAATTTGTTAATATGAAACATAAAGTTTGACAATAAACATCCATTCTCAAAAGAAAGTGGATCTATAAATCAAAAAACAAGTGAGAATAAATAAAGCAGGCTAAGAAGGTTTCCTAGGCACCATTGACAAAAAAGAGAGTATGAAATAAGAAGGAATAGGGCATGAGAGTCAGGGTTAAGGATGAAAAAAAGAGTTGAAACAAAAGGAGCATTTCATCTAAGCTTGGAATCAAGGTTAGGAAGGGGGAAAGAGATTTGAAATAGAGAAGGATAATTCAAGACCAGGTATTTTTCTTTTAATGTTCTTATAGTTTATCTAAAACAATATTCTACACCAATCAAGAAGTATGGTTGTTGAGTGTAAAAAGTGAGGTGCAACTACGTATTATTACTTTATTTTATATGTGATATTATTCAATTGTTGTGCTTTCCAATGTATAGTATTCTAAAAGAAGGCTTTTAAGGAATATCAGAATCAAACCTTTTCAGGAGTCAGATTAGAGAAAGATGGAGTTTATTTGTTTAAGAGTTTTAGGAAAGAGGTTTGTAAGATAAATTAGGAAGGGAGGCGAGAACATGTGAGATAGTTAACAGGGAGAGTAGCTAGGTAGTTAATATATTTTCTAAGATAAATTATTTTTATATATTGTATAGACTGGAATATTGCATGTGCAACACATGGCTAAGAAAAAGACAAGAATGTGAGTGGAAAAAAAAGAATTTTTGGCATTCTTCTCTCGTTGACCCAATCCAATGCAAGAAAAAGATAGAAAATTATGTATGGAGTCTCCTACTACTACCACAAATATAGTCTATTCTAGCATTTCAAACTATATCATAAAAAACTAAAAAAAATAGAATTTAATCAATGACTTACTAATATTTATTAGAAGTGTGACTTAAGCAACCATCTCTTTAACTATAAGTGCATTTTTGACAAACGTCAATAGAGGTCATAAGCTTTTTTGTCACATTAGTATTTTATTGCGATATTTAATAATGTCTTTTGAATATTGCAACACTTGTAACACTTGTAAACATAGCTCTAGCATTTCATTAATGTGATGATAAGTGTCATGTTATCTTCTTAAGCAACATTTATAAATATCGTTTACAATTATTCTATCTACAACATTTTTGTACTTTTATAAGTATTATTATAGATATTTTTAAATGTTGCCAAAAACCAAGCAATTTAGTGGTCCTATAATATTTTTTTTTATCATCGATTAGGGGCTTTTTTCCCCCTCTATTTGTCATGATTAATAATGAGCATATACTTGTCTACATACATATTAGAATTCCAATATGTGAAATTCATATAACTATTCCAATAATACTTTTGTTCAATGCACCAAACCTACATCAAATACACATTTTCAATTTACCAGACATTTATATTACCAAAATTGAAGCAAAAAAGTATTTGAAGGTGTTCACTTGAGTAAAAGTTTTAGATAAATTAAAAATATCACATCTTCAACTAAAGTAGAAAATTAGAAGAAGTTTGGATCATATATCTCCAACTTGCAAAAATGGACTAGAAGAACACATATATCAACCTGTAGGACATGGAAGGAAAAAAAAGCATAAAATACATGACTTATATATAATAACCAAAATATGGTTTAAAAATATGTCAATCGATAGTTTATAGTTTTACTATTAGAGCTAGTAGATGGAGGATCATCGTTAGACACAAGAGAGTGTAACAATGATCCATAGAGTAGGGATCATGATAGCTACTCGCCTCAGGAGCCTAGTATATCAAATGGGTGAGAGAGGACCGTCATGTAAGAGGTCTAAGTGCACTTCTATTAGGTATAAATATAGAAATTAAAAAAATTTATTTTATTTAGGATAATTTTATTTTATTTAAGAAATGCAAAATTGTATTTTTTTATTTGGACTCTAGGACTAGAATATTATGAGAACTCTAGTATTTTATTTTTATGTGGACTTTGATTAGGATTTTAAATTTTATATTATAAACATATTATTGTATTAATTGAGAATACAATTTGCATTATTGAGTTTTGAGAATACTAAATATTGAGTTACCCTCTATCTACCTTCCTTTTCTCTTTTCTTCTCTTCCTTCCTCTTCTGCTCTCTCCTACTTCTATCATGCGTCAATTTGGTATAAGAGCATCATATTCTTTCTGCCTCTCAAGCTTGTCTTGTGGCAATTTGGTATCAAAGTAGATTTTAATTAACCACCACTACCGCATCTTTACTGCTTCGTTACTATAGCCCAACATCTTAAACCACCCTCCTCGGATCTGCCATCTATGCTCCACCACAGCACCACCAAAAAAAAAAGAAAGATAGAGGGAAAAAAAGGAAAAAATATGGATGATTGCTTTGTCCACCACCACCCCTTATTTCCTCTCCTAATTTTCGCTACTCTTCTTTCTCTATCTCCATCAGCCACTAGAAACCCATCGCCCTTTACCGAAGCCCTGCTATGCCCTCACAACCACGTAGGCATGGATCTCTACATCCTACACTAGCTAAATCATCCTCCTGAAGAGATTGATCACTGAATCTCACGAGTTTTCCATCAACCACCTACGCCCGGCCGTTGCTACCCTCATCTTTACCTTGCATTGCCCATACGACCCCTTGCCATGCCCTCCTCTTCAACAGTTGCCACCACCCCTGCCATACTAGAGCTCCATCGCAAGGTTCCTATCGACAAGTTCTGCCTTCGTCTTCTTTAGCTTTGACAACTCCTCTCTGTTGAGGATCCACTAATTTCCATCGATTTCCATTGCCAAGAGGCCTCTGCAATGTCCTTTACCCAAACTCGATAGCCAATTGCTGGTCATCGTTGAGTGGAGTTTTGCCTAGCATCTAGGGCTTTGGAACAAAGCCCTTGTAAGGAACAGAGGTCCCAACCAAGTCCGAGTCTAACCCAGATCCAATCCAGATTCGATAAGGAGCTTGTGGATTTGGGTCTGAATCACATTCAATGTATCAACCCGATATATCGGTGCCACTTCACCAGTGGAGCCACATCATCAGCCAGCCATCAGCATATGTCAGCATCCATTCAACAATCTTTAACATGTCTGTATCGCTATGCAACCTGCTGACATCATTTGCTACATTAGTGGTCCTTGCCACATCGACGCCATGTCAACTACCACATCAGCATTGGAAACATGCACTAGCTAATTTTGATATGTTGATTCCATTTTTGATGTTTGTTTCTGCTGATTCTACTAGTATAGTGAGTTTTTCTTTGCTAGAATGTGAAGTTATGGCTTATAGTGTTCTTTATAAGATAATATATTTCTCTTTAAAAGCTCGATTGATATTTATTTGATTGGATAACTGGTAAATTGCTTTAGTTCCAACTTTTAATCTTATCCCTTCTCTTCTACAAAGAAAAAAGAAAAAGAAATCGATATCTTGCACCTAACCTTTATTTGCATATGGCCTTGTTATGTTGCATCCATCCTAGTTTCTCAACTTTGTCATATTATCTGCATTAAATTTATTAGTTTTACATGTATATATGTACTAGTTTAGGATTCTTAATTATGTATTGTAATTTTTATTCTATCTTTGTATACTTTTATTACTCTATACTTGAGTGTATCATACCATAACCAAGAACAAACAGAATACCCACCTATCCACTATGGACCAAACTACCCCAAATATTGTTCCCTCCACTTCTTCACCACCATTTGACCCTCAAGCCTTGATGAACTCTGTAGACCATAAATTTTAATGATGGAGTCAACAATATGAATAATTGAGTTAGCAGGTTGATTAAGCTCTAAGAGGCTTAGGGCTAGATGAGTCTATTAGGCAACCTGATGGGTCTCTTCATTTAGTTGGGTCTGTACAAAATATCCTGCCCACTTTCGAATCAATAGTAACTACTAATAGGATGAGTTATACCCCTAGATATGCTATTAGAGTCTTACCTAGGGATCTTTATTATAATGTGGAGCCTAAAGCTTATAAGGATATACATGTGGAGGATGAGTTTATAGAGAAACACTAGATTCCAAGGCAACAGCATAGACAAGACTATAGGCAGCCATTTCATGCTCGTCTAGGTGAAGTCCATCATAGGTAAGTTGATCAGCATGTCAGATATCTTGATAAGGTCAATATGCATTCTTCTCTACCCTATAGATATGATCAAGAGGACACTTGTGGCATTACTAGGTTAGTTAAGGTAGATATGCGATTTTATGATAGTTAATTATACCCTAACACGATCTTGTGATAGTTAATTAGACCCTAACACCTTCCTAGATTGGTTGGATGAGCTTGACGATTACTTTGATTAGTATGATATGACAAATAGAGAGAGAGAGAGAGTTCATTTTGTTAAGATGAAGTTGGTAGGTGTTGCCAAAAAATATTTGCAGAGTGTCCAGCAAATTCTTTAGCATCTAGATGAACTACTTTTCATCTAGTGGATAGTCATGAGGCACAAGTTAATGGAGACATACCTATTTTCTTACTATAGGAATTAATTGTTTGATCCGCTTATGAACCATTGGCAACTTAGGATATAAAATAATTGATAAAAAAGTAAACTACACCAACTCCGATCCCAAAGAAAATTACACCAACAATGATCATTTAATACAGTAAAATTACATCTAGACTACTTTTATTAGTAGTCACTAGAATATTATAAACAACTTCTGACAAATTCCTATAAAATTTGGAAATAATTTGGCAAGACATTATACACGAATAGCTAATAGTTCATCTTTTGGATAGATACAAAGTATGCTATCTATATATAAAAAGCAATAACCAATAATAAGAAGCAAAAGTAAAATGTTCATGTGTGCTTTTATAGGCATTAGTAATAAAGAATATGCTAAAATGATATATTTAAACATGCCTATCATAGGGAGCAATTTTCATGTGTTATTCTCATTTGAGTGGTTGATGTCTCCTAAACTCTAGGATGCTCAATATACTAAAATGTTGAGTAGATTTGTCTAGTGATAACATATGAAATTCTAACCTTAATCAATAAACTATATCTAATTTGTCCCAGTTGAATATTATCAATAAACTAAATCATCAAATTTCTTTTAGATTACCTTCAAAACATATTTAAATAAGTTTTTTCTAGAAAGGATATCAATTAAAGGGTGAATTATTCCTATCCAGCTTTTATTATTGTTATTATGGTCTATATACTGGATACCTTATAATCTTTATTTGGGGTATCCTACCAATTCCTATGACAATTGATTCGATCCCTCAATTCCTCTGAAAACCCTTGAAGGCCTAGTGCTTTTTTTTTCTCGATCCAATGGTTGTTGCTCGAGCACTACCATTAGGCATGCACTCGTATCTTCTCCCCCATCAATCTCACCAAAAAAGTTCTGTCTTAGGCCACTATTGCCTCCTACTCATCTCTCAATCTCTTCCTCTTTGAGCACAAGACGCTTCTCTACCTTTGCCAGCCTTCTCCCATCATTTAGCCTTCCATTCTTTGCCTGGTTAGACTTTGTCGAAGAACCTTGTATTAGGCCCTCATTGCCTCACCTTCTCCACTCAATATCATCCTCTTATGGTGAGACATTGGCCTCCTATGCCTTCATCGACCTCCTCCACCTTCACCACTCACCACCTCAAGCTCCTTGCCTTAGCCTCCCTTGCTAGAGATATTGTGTCTCAAGCTCTCGTCGCCTCTTGTGCCTCACTCAAGATCATTCTTTCCAAGAATAACTAGCCTCTCACTTTGCCAGACAGGTCCACCTTCATCCGATGTCTCCTCATCCTCAACCCTTTGGCCTCCTTCACCTCCCCCTTTGCTACCTAGCCTCTCTCGTATGGCAGTCTATAATCAGTATGAACCTAGCAGTTACCGATTTTTAATATTATTTGGGACTCTTTGTTTTTGAGAATTAGGGTTTGATGAAATCTAGAGCTTTTTATCAATCACCAACATTAAACAAAGGAAAAAAAGGGGACAATTAGTTGAGAGAGAGAATGGAGATTAGCTTTTGCACTTGGCCCGATCAGCTAGTTCTATAGTGGTGAGCAATGATGAACAAATGATGCCAAAGTGGATGGAAAAGAAGTAAAGGAGTCAAAATTTGGGGCAACATGATGGAATGTAGGGCTTATGAGGGGGAAACATGGTGAGAAGGAAAATAACTATATTTAGAAAGTCTAGATTATTTCCCATAAAGAAATTGGATATTCATATTTCGTAAAAAAGTTAGATGCATATACAAGTAACACTAGCGATATTTTTTCTTTTTATTATTTTTAATAAATCTATTGTGATATTTACTAGGGTAGGTCTATTGCTACATTTGTAAATGTAATAAAAAGTGTAATATTACAATGTTTAGTAAAGCATAAATTGCAAAATCATATCCACGATGATGTTTATGGATAAATGTAGTAACCAAAATATTTGTGGTGATGATTCTCGTATATATCACAATAACAAATATGGGAATATATTATATTTAGTATGGTATACGTGTTTCAAAGTCCTAATTAATTTTTTTAGCAAGTTCTAATTATGGGCCCGAAAAGAGAGAAGTAGATAAACAATTAAATATGAAGAGATGTTGACAACGGATGGCATCTCACGCATGGGCATTTTAGGGAGTTAACGTAGATAGGTTTCCAAATATTATCATTCATGGGGCTCATCCTATGCAAGAAAATAAGATAGACAACTACGTATTGGAGGAGTTCAACTCAAGTTTTGAGCTCGCTAATAATAACAATTTGAAGGGTCCATTTTAGCCATCTACATGTCCAAATGTTCAACTAGAATAGCCGGTAAAGTCCCTTCTCCTCCATTTTTCTTTTCACAATACAGCGAAAGCAATGACTCTATTCCGTTATCCATAATTGGCTCCATTCCAATTTCCACCTTTATTCCTGACCCTCTCTACTTCCATTGGAACCTTCATGAGTTCCGGTCGTGGCCCTTTCTGCCTTCAATCATGTTTCTTATCCTAATCAATACCAAACTACTGCTATTTAATCCTACATTTAGAACCAATGCCCATGATTCCAA
This sequence comes from Phoenix roebelenii, assembly GCA_025769935.1. Classification (NCBI taxonomy): domain Eukaryota; kingdom Viridiplantae; phylum Streptophyta; class Magnoliopsida; order Arecales; family Arecaceae; genus Phoenix; species Phoenix roebelenii. The sequence continues at coordinate 6,283,645 of JAOXJJ010000359.1, read as the reverse complement.
CCAAATTGAGGTCTCTTGAGTCATGCCATTTGAATCTTCTTTACCCTTCTTCTCTTGTTGATATCTCTTGCTTCCGCGCCTTTCCCGATTTATAGCAACATTTTGAATATATAGAGAGATTGATCAATATTCTTTCATAGGGTCCAAAGGAATAAAGACAAAGAAGATAAAACCAATCGGTACTAGTTCTCTTCATGATGGCCAAGATGGAAGTGGTCAGGGCTAGGAATGGAGTTGGCGGTGGACCAAGCGATGAAGTATACATAGAATAGAGGAGGAGAAGAAAATTAACTAGCTATTCTATTTTTTTCCACTTAGACATGTAGAAGGCTTAGATTGATCCTTCAACTTTATATTTATTATTAAGCTTAATATTAGAGCTGCATTCTTATGTGTTCTCGAATCTCAATTAACTTTTCCAATATGACTTACCCTTGTAAGTCTTGTTTTAATTCACATAAAAAGTGAGAAAAATAAAATAAACATATAAATATGAATGTAGGAGCGTTCGTGCAGATTTGTAACAAAGTAGTTTGTAGTATTCCTGCAATGCAATACTGTAAGAGAATTTTCTCTTAGTTTGTGCATTATAGTAGTAGCATTCATTGTGGTATGTAATGTTGTTTATAATATACTAGTAAAGCTGGTCGAAAGTTCTAACTCATCCATGCATGGAGATGACAAACAACCTCGGATGCAGTGTTGTTTTAGAAACTTCTTGTTACATATTAGAATAAATAACTTTTTTTTTTTTTATTGTAATCAAACCTGCCAATTTTGTTTGTGATCTTGAATCACTATTTACTTATCTATGTATTCAGAATTTTTTTTTTTTTAGGACAAGGGGTAGGGAGAAAAAAGGGACCAACCCACCATCGCGTAGCAGTCCACACTGAGCGTCCGCCTGGTCAGAAGAATGTTCGATGCGGATAGATTCCGTTTCACTCATATCCTTTCCATCTGAAGGTGAGTACGTCGCACCTGGCACCACCCAGGTACAGGTAGAAGAAAAGCATAACCGCCAACAAGCCATCCGGACGTGAAACATCCGGTCTCCGAATTTAATCGACGTCCGTGCATTTCAAATCTGGACAACTTAGATAAAATTATCACCCTTTTACTACCAAACTTCCATCTGGGTGGTATTCAGAAAATCTTTATCATCTTGCACCGTGCACTTGCATTGGCCTATTTTGGAAAATCAAGTGCCGTATACGGGCACTTCAACCTCTAGAAAGCTTGTAACATGACGAAAGGGGGACCAAAAAAAAAAAAAAAAAAAGCTTATGACTTGGCAACAGGGTGCCCCACCACAACGACCTTACAATCAAACGGTTGCAAGAGGCAGGACTGTCCGATCCGCCCCGTGGCTGTCCTAAAAGTATTGCACGTGGCGCGGCCACAAGGAACCAACAGAGTTCAAGCAATAAGCAACCAACAGATCTCGACCGTACGATGGATAAGGTCATCATTTAATCCAGAAAAAAAAAAAGGAGCAACTCCAATGAAAACCAAAAAGAGACCCTAAAGAAACTCTCTCAGATCTTGAAGCGAGGGATTGGACGTAGTGCGTCTCTCAGCTTGACGGTGACACTTGAACCGGACACGTCAATAAAACCCTAATGGACTTCGGCTTGGAGTCCGGACTATAAATAAGGCGGAGAAGAAAGTGAGGGCGCTTCGAGGAGGGAAAAATTAAGTTCTTCTTTCGTTCGCTGTCTCGCTCTCTCGAGGGAGAGGGGTGAGAAGATTCACTGCGAATTTTCGTCGATTCGACTGCTCTGAGATCTTCTGTAAGTGTCTACTCGCTCCGTCGTGATGAGATATAGAGCATTTCCTTGGATTTTTTTGTTTTTTTGAGGTGATTGCTTGGGAAGAGTTCGTTCTATCGAGCTAGGGTTTCGAAAATTCGGCACGAAGGTGATATTTTCCTGCTTTTATCTCGCGTTTGTTGGTGTTTTAAGGGTTTCTTTTAAAAGTTCTTCTCTGATTCTATAACATTAAGGTAAGTTTTCTAATCTGAAGCACTTCTTGCCATTTGTGCTGCGGGCAGATTGCCGGTTCTGCGGCCTTCCTCCGTTTTTCCGGTCTCGGGGGTCTCAAAGGCTCAACTTTTTATGCTCTTTACTCGAGCGTTTGTTCCTGCACTAACCTTGGAGATGTCTTTTATCGTTGTTTCATGTTTTAAGGTTTCTATGCTGTTTCCCTGGTCTTTAGGTTAATAAAAGTTGGCTTCTTGAAAAAATATGCAATTTATTTTGATAAGGGTTTGCCAGCCTACCTTTTCGCAGCTCTGGTCTTTGTGATTCTATTTGTTATTCGTTGAACATGTTAGTTTGTTATTCAATTTGCTTGTACATACCTTCTTTCTCCAATACGATGTACATATATTTGAATAGTTATTTTCTATTCGGACTTTGCTTTAGTTTGATAGCTAATGAGCTTCTGCAATCGGTGATTTCTGTTATAAAAGGTATATTCGTTGTTATCGTGGATTTTTTTTTTTTCAATTTGCGTTCATTAATGAGTTTCCCTTGTGCATGATTTCCGTTGTTATGTTATCAGAATCTTGATAAGTTAGAAGTTCCGATCTGATAATTACTATGTTGACATTATAACTTTGGCAGCAATCAAGATGTCTGGACCAGAGCCAGCATCTGAAGTGGAAGCAGCTAAGATGGCCAATGGGTCTGGCCCCCCGTCTGAGGATATGGGTGTGGAGGCTGTTGCTGAAAAGGACAGTGAGGAAAAGAATAATGGAGATGAAAAAAAGGATGGAGATGAGAATAAAGTTGGAGACCAGAATAAGGATGGTGAAGATAAGAAAGATATGGAAGGAAAGAAGGAAACTGAGGAAAATGGCATGAAAAAAGTAGAAGTTGAAGAAGAAGGAAAAGACGAAAAGAAAACTGAGGACGTGAATACAGGAGAAGCTGAAGATGTGAAAATGGTAGATGCTGAGGATGTGAAAACAGTGGAAAGCAAGGATGTGAAAATGGTGGATGCGGAGGACTCTGGAGATGAGGAAGACGGGGTCAAAGAAGTTGGAGAAGAAGAGGGGGGAGCGGATTCAAACCTGAAGCAATCGATTGATGTGAAAGAAGATAATGGAAATATGGAGAAGAAGGTTGATGACAATAAGGTGGAAGGGTTAAAGAAAAAGAGGGCAAGGAGTCAGAAGGTCAGTGATAAAGGGGAAGCAAAGGAGAAGAAAGAAAGAGGTACAAAGTCAAAGGAATTGCTGAGTACTCCTACACCATCTTCTATTGATCGTCCTGTGCGTGAGAGAAAAACTGTGGAAAGACTCGTTGAAGTTATTGAGAAAGAGCCAGATAAGGAATTCCTAGTTGAGAAGGTGCAGATTTCATGCTCAATTTTCCTCATGTATTTTTAGTGGGTTCCATCATCTTTATTGTTATTATTGAAATGCTCATTTTTCTGTTTAACATTTCTTTTTTAGGGCCGTGGCACTCCGCTGAAAGATATACCAAATGGTAAGGTTTTGAACTGTTGCAAATTTTGCCGATGGCTTACTACATGCAGTTTATGATGCATTACCATGAATTTTGTTGTCTTGTTTGGGAATTCCTCTTCGTGAATTCCAAGCTATGGAGATAAATCTTTTATCCGCAAGCCCTTCTTGTTTCTCTCTATATAATTTTCATGCCAGTTATCTAAGTTTGTGGAGTTACTCATGCTGTCCTTTTTCTTGATTGATTTTATTTTCTTGTACTTTGAGATTGTGGTTTGGTTTTAAATCCATTCAATGATAATTTGATACTTCCTTTTCTAGTTTCTATTTGTTTTTTCATAGCCATCAAGCATCATACAGATTAAATGAGGATGAGTTGATGAACCCTTATTTACAGTAGTTGTTGAATTGTTGCTAACCAGACTTTGTACAAACTAATTGGGAGTTGCCTCGTGAATCCATATTTATTGTTCATTCCTATTGGGGTCTACCTTCTCTTTCAAACCGATATATTTCATATATGCTTTTAGTAACTTGCTTCAAGATTATATTATGCATTCTCATCCTTGTCACATTCTAACAAAAAAATGCATCCTGTTCCCCATGGACCAGCAGGGCTTCATGAATACTTGTAGCATCATAGTTCTTTACCCTTTTGACACTTAAAGTTCGTTATTCAGTTCTAGTCCCTACTTTCTTGCATACTGTGATGCTTTTTGTATATGCTTGGTCATCTTTATTTAACTTTGGTTATGGCAAGGCCATCTTTGCTTTGAGTTCTTTCTTTCTCAAAAAATGTGCTGGTTTGACGTGGAGTAAAATGAGACAAAGCAAACCCGTAGACATTTAAATGACCTATTTTTGGTATAAAAGCCGTTTGATGTTCCCATGCTTGCACAAGTAATAGAATCCTTTACATGAATGGTAATATTATAGTGGATACAATTAAAGCACATTGGTCATTATCTTCTTTTCACATCCATCCTTGTTTATAATGATCTGGTTCATTTGGAAATTTGGATCATAATAACCATAATTTATTTTGGAGTGCATGATTATATGGTATGGCAGTATTTGGCATGTTTGTTAACAAATTTAGATCATATCTATCTTTTTTATTCTCAAGGTGATAATTGTTATTTTATTGAATCAGAGAACATTTTTGATGTTCATGAATTGCAATGAACTAGATTGATGCATAAGATTTTTTGCATATTAAAGAATGGTGTTTGAGAGGGTATGATGTGTATATATATGTCTTTGTATACATGTACATGTATGGATTTTTGGATCTATATATTGGTAAAATGAATTATGTATATGTTTATGTTACTTGGGTGGAATGCATAGGTGGAATTCCTTCATGCATCACATATGCTTGCCATAAATGTTTATTTAGGTGTTGTTTGGTTGCAACATAAGTGGGGAGATATCCCCGTAGGAATGCATAATTGGTATTCCTTATGCATGACACATACTTGCCATAATTGTTTATTTAGGTGGTGTTTGGTTGTAAAATAAGTGGGGGGATGGTATACCCCAAAGTGAGGGGCATCCTATCACAATCTTGTTAAACACCAAAGAATTGGAGTTTATACTGTGGATGTGTTTTAAGTTTATTCCACCAAAATGCTGGCTTATACTGCAGAATAGGCTTGTCCCTGTTTCCTTTTAATTACCATTTTGACCCTATTTATTTTATAAACACTCAAAAAAGTGAGAGGAAAATTTAGTCTTTGCTATAAAATCCAAAAGGTGGCAAAGTTCAATGTGCGTAAAATGTAACTTATTCACTCCACCTATTCCTTGCATTTATTCCTCGGCCAAATACCAAAACACACCTATTCCACAGAATAGGTCTATTCTTTCAATAGCGCAAGGGATATTCTTTCAGCCACTTATTTTGCAGCCAAACACCACTTTAGTGCATTGCTGCACGTGTTATTTAAATCATGCGGATAATTGGATGGAAAAATGAAGGCATGCTTCTGTTTTATTGAGGAAATAGATGTCATATATGTTGATGCATGCCTTTTAGGCATGTGTGCATTTATGGAAGGTCCAGATCCTAAGTAGTTCCTCCAAGGACTTATTTTAGATCAAGGTCTGCAATCGAGGTGCTTGTACCTTATTGGTACATTACTTGTTTGGCATGGTCATGCTATAAAAGTTTTGAAAAATTAATAATTGATAGGAATATATGGATAAGTAAACTAGTGCCTAGTTTTTGATCATTGCCAATAGTAATGATATTTGGATGATCTTGGGTTACATGAGCTATTATTGTTAAACAATATTATAAACTTATTATTTCTTTGTTTACGTGCATTTCAATTGCTGATATAATATGTCTTTAAAAGTATTTTATAATTCAAACTATTTGACACTTTGTAATATTTATGCATGTTAATGACTTAGCACACAGAAAACCTTGACCAGGGAATTTCACTCAATGGTCCTATCTTATTTCTTGCAACTATCGAGCTTTTAGATAAGAAAACATGGCTGAAAAGAATTCCATAACCAAAAATTTGCAACCAAGAAAGGCTGTACAAAGGGTGTTTGCAGTGTATTTATGCGTACCAATAAGTATGCTTTGCTGGCGTGATCTCTGATGTGGTCCATGCCTTATCCACCCCCTGTTGATACAGTATCAATCCTTGGTATTTTGAACCTTGGCCATAGGATAACAAATAATTGATATTGATACATATAGTTATGAGATGAAAGTCCTTATCTGAACTCTGCATGCTGTCCAAAACACCTTTTAGAATCATGGAGTAAAGGAGTAATCTTCTCTTTACATGTTGATGCTGACTGTTAATGCAAAGTTGAGATCTGCTATGTGGATTTCTATATTAGCATGCCTTCTTGATTTGTTGCAGTTTACTGATTTTTGATGTGCTTTTCATACTTCCCGTTTTTTATTAGTTTATCTTCTATCTTTAAGTCTATATCTGGTACAAAATTCTTTCATGACCTGTGTCCAATCTTGTGCTCAGTGGCTTACAAATTAGGAAGAAAGAAGCCTGCAGATCTTAAATTGCTTCATCAGACTCTTTTTGGAAGGAAAGGAAAGGTAGTTAAAGATGTTACATCTATTTGATTCTTTAATGTTACATTTGGGTTTCTAAGATCCTTGTTGGTTATCATACATTTGCTTTTATTATTTTATGCTGCTGCTGCTGGTGGCATGCATATGTATTGGTGTTTATGTAGTTGCTCTGGAGCTAATAATTGCTTACTTAAGTTGATTAAGTGTGGATTTATGGTAATCTTGATAATGAGGGAAGAACCTACTATCCGTCTGAAGTAATTTGTCTTCAGATACTACTATGGTTTGTTGACATTGGTATTTAAATTGATGTCTATTTTACATAGTACTATCCTTTTAATTTCTTTCATGTACTTCTTGAAAGTTGATCACATTTGTATGTGTTGTAGGACCAATAGTGTCATACAACCAGAAAATGTTTCTTGTTTGCTAGTATTTTATCCATATTGTGTTATTTTTTGCATTTTTTTAGCATAAATGCTAGAAAATCCAATAACTGGTCAATTGCAATATATTTTCCTGTTAGAAGTCTGAGGTTATATTTTTAAGTGCAGATGTAATTGTAAAGAAACCTATTTTACGCCCACTACCACATTCAATGTTGGTGATCAAAAGATACAGTGAGCCATTGAATGTGATCTAGGAGGCCTAAAATATTTATATACTAAACATCCTATGTTTTCTAGACTCCTAGATTGTGAATCAAGTCACCCCGCAATCAGTGCACTATAACATTCCATTGTAATTATATATTCTGGGTGACTTGATGTATAGACTCGAGGTCTCCAAATCATATGATTTTTCGTACATAGATATTTTAAGCCTTCTAAATCACATCTGATGGCTCACATTTTCATTTTTTGACCATTGATGTTGAATTTGGTGGTTGGTGTAAAGGCCTCTCTTTACAGCCCATGTGTGTTATATCCATACCCATTACTTCATTTCTACATGTGATGAGATTCTATGAGTGATTAGTATGTTTTTCAGGGGGTTAAGTTACATTTAGGAAAACACACATTGTTTTGAGTGATTGTTTTAGGTTTATTTTGATGCCTTGAAAAATGATCTGTTGTGGGCTGTGGAAACTATATTGATTATTTGCAGGTGAAAATCAAGATTCTCTTGTTTGGTGACACATTCCATATCTCTCTGTGTTCTTATAAATATAATTTTCCCCTAATCTCTACATTCATCTCAATATTCTTGGTAATCCAGAATAGTTGGAGTGTTTTGTCTTAGATATTGCACCTGCTTGTACACTAGGGCATGGGCTGCCAAACTCACTTGGTTTGCTGGATCTAGCTTGGCCGATTGGCGGCCCTGGACATGCATTTCCAGCCCATTGAGGTAGGCTGGGCCTCAGCTTACTTAAAGCATCCAAGTTTGACCTGAAATGTATGCTATATTATATATTAGGGGATTTGCAGAATAAATACACAATGTTTCCATATTTAGAGAAAGGTCTTGTTTTTTCCCCGCATAAACACTCCACATTTTGGACCATTATATCCCCATTCTCAGATGATTATGGACATTTATTTCAGTTGATGCATACATATTAGCTTACATCTCCCTGAGAGCAAGCTAAAGCAGATATTGATTATAATTAATGGGTGCAGATGTAATAATATAGGGTATTTGCAGAGAAATTTCTTAGATTATCAAATTTACAGAAAAAGTCACCTTTTTTATTTTGGGAAGAGACTGCCCATTTTGAATTTTACTGGACCCTAATTGAAGTTAATCCAACACATACACGCACAAACACATGCCCTCTCTTTTTGTTGTCAGCCTCATTGTCTTGGTCTATTTCTACTTTGTTATTTGCAACCATGGTTCGCCGTACTGGCTTGAACCGGACGGTACAATGCGTACCATACTGTACCAGTTCGGTATTATACCATACTGGATCAGTACCGGTATTTGGTACGAAAGACGTATTGACACTAGGTACGTTGAAAAGACACTGTATCGTGCCGATGTAGTGCTATTGTGGCACCGGTAGAGAGTCCGGTGCCAAGACGGCGAACTTTATTTGTCACCCTTGCCACTAGTGTCCCCATTTGTTCCTTGCCCTTCCTCATCATGAGTGTCTTCGACACCCTCACCACCATCGATGCCCCTCACCCTATCCCTCCTTTTGGTGGAATGGGAATTGACCTACCTAGGAAATTGATGGGGTGGGCTGGGTGACTGGGCAGGATGTAGAACTTAGTTATGAGGTCCACTGTTTTATGCTTAGCCTAGCATGTTGGAATTTGATCTTGAGTTGTGGCTTGGCCTTAGCCCAACCTGTCTCAGTATGTTCCTAGCCTACCTATTGGAATCTCATTCTTGTTCTTACAGCTGCTTCATCAGGCACTTGTTGTTGCCACCACTATTTAGAACTAATCTACTTTTTGTTAACTGTCCATTATTCTGCGTCATAATTATCCACTGAAGGTTCTAACCAAATAACTGCATTTCTACATTTTATAAAATTATTAAAATTTTTATACAAATGCTTCTTGGTTAATTCAATATCCTAAAACCTTTTGTGAGCTCCACCTGCTTATCCCTCATTCTAGCACCGCAATCTAATCTCTCATGAGAATGCAATGCACTCAACTTAGTTTTAAATGTAACTTTTCTTTTGCTGCTAAACCTGCTTGTTTCTATACATTTGTAGATATTTTATTTATTATCATTTGCTATTAAGCACACAGTCTTGATAGAAAGCTCCATTTTGCTTGATCTTTCTGATGCAATAGAACTTTTGCTTATGATCAGCATCTTATTAGTGCCTTGACACTTTATAAGAGGGTGACAACTATAGAGATATGCATCTTGGTTTGTTACAACCATTTATCATATACTTCATCTTTCAGTGTGAAGGATAGTATCATTGTAAGAGAAGATAGATGATCATTTTCATGCATTTGTGATGGTTCTCAAGAACATCTTTATGCATGTTTCGCCATTACATTCTTCATCTTCATAGTGATGATCCTGTCTTTCTTGCATGAGCAAAAATATGAATGTTAGAGCAGAAGGTTAGATTCATAATGAGGGTCACTTTTTATACCCATTTATTTTGTGTTAGTTCTGTGAGGGAAGGTTAGACTTTTGATGTTGAAGATTTTACAAGTCTTCAGGTGCACATTATTCTTGCAAGTGGAAGATTTGAGGAAGGTCAAATTATCGAATTGTCAAAACATCACTAAACCGAAGGTTTGGAGATGAACAATCTCACATTGATTGATGCATTTGAACTTTCTCGACTTAAGAGTGGAGATAAGCTCGATGAACTAATTTGACCATATGAGTATGAAAGTTTTAAGGTTTAGTATTCGCCCCTAGCTAGGTTTTCCGGAACATTTATACTAGTTTGGGATCAAGGCTTAGTTGTGTTGAGTTGTAAATGATATTTGACTTTGTTATCATGATAGCAGCTCTTTTTGGTTGATGTGATCATTGCGCTTGTTAAGATGCACCCCTAATTTTTGTATCTAGGTGAACTTGTATTGTTTCAGTTGGTAATGAAATTAGGTTTTTTTTTCTTTAAGTGAGAAATTCCACTTAATTTCTGCTATTTGTTCTTTCCATATTTTCCTCTTTTTTGGTTTTCTTTATTAATTGAACTCGTTTTTCCTAGGAACTAGTAAGGTAAGGTCTCATCACTATGTGCATACTGTAAATAACTCCCATTGATGAGGTTACTTATCTATATAATTATTATTAAGGCAGAAGTTTTATCTGATCTTCTTTTGGTTTTAATAATTTATTTTTTCTTTTCTGCCTTCTCTTTCATGGAGGATCATTGTTGCATTTCTGATTGCAGGCTGTAAATTTTAAAAATCATATTCTCCAATTTTCTGGATTTGTCTGGCACGAGAGCGATGTAAGCCTTCATTTCATACTTGAGATATACTCTGTTTGATTCCTGTGCAATCATATTTACTTGTTTTCTAAACCTTTAAGATATTGTTCTAAAATTTTGATTTCCTTTTTGAATAACCTTTCTTATAGGAAAAACAGAGAGCTAAAATGAAGGAGAAACTTGACAAATATGTAAAGGATACATTATTGGATCTATGTGATTTGTTTGATATACCAGTTTCAAAAACAGCCATGAGAAAGGTTGGTGGTCTGTTGCTCCAAAGTCTTCGTGTATGATTATTCAAGTCAAAGCTGTGTTTTGCTTGTGACACTAAACGCTGATTAGACTGATTAACATGTGTATTTTCAATGTTCCCACAGGAAGACCTTGTAGCAAAGTTATTGGATTTTCTGGTTGCACCTCATGCTACTACTGATGTGATACTTGCTGACAAGCAGCAGGTTTGCCCTTGCTGCTAAAACATGCTATGTTCTTTGGTGGTGCGTGGTACTGATAATAAATGTTCATTTAGATGGGATAGGATTTTCTGGCTGAAATTTATGCACGTGGGACCTAGCAATATTAGATAATGCGAATATTTCCTGCGGTAAATTTTTCACGTACAATGGGTATTTTATGCGTTGAATCTAACTGTTTCTTTTGTTCCCTTTTTTTCAACAGTCGATGAAATCTCGAAAACGTAAGAGGGTGACTAAAGGAAGTGCTTCTAAAAGTGTGGCAGAAACACCCACTAAGCAGTCTAGGAAGGTTTGTTGATGGAACAACACAAATATAAGTGATTTTATGTTACTATTTCTTAATAATATTTTGTTCTTGAATCATACTTGATTTATACAATTTTAACTTTTATTTGCAACAAAGCCACCTCTTTCATTTTATTTATTCTAGTCATCTCCCATTAACTATCTGTGCTATGTGCATTTGCATTGTTCAATTACATTAAGAGTTGTTCTTGTCAAGATAGTCCTGATGTTTGTTTGAGACTACTACATTTTTGCGGAGACAGAAAAAAAGAGAAGACAGCTCAAATAGCAAAGGGAAGAATGTACAAGAAAATGAAGAAGAAGATGAAGAGGATAATGGGAATGGTATTTCTGATGAGGATGAAGCATTTAAACAGTCTGAGTGTGGGGCGAAAGAAAGTGAATCTGAAGAAGCTGCTGATGAAGATGGCGATGATAATGAAGACTTGGGAAAAGGCAAAGAGGGTAAGAAGATATCTTCAAAACGGCGAGGTTCTGTTGGTAAAGAAAAGTCAAAGGTGGAGACCAGCTCTAGAAAGTCCTCTTTCCCAACAAGCACCAAGACCCCTACTAAAATATCATCTTCCAAACGTCTCAAGGCTGAAGACAATAAGGATGTAGGTGCAAAGGTTTTCTCCAGAAAAAAGAGAAATGTTGATGTGGCTAGGGAAAAACCAATTCTAAAATCAGATAAGAAGGAGAGAGCTACTGGTATGCCTTTGATCTGTAAACTTTGCTAATACATAGGTATAGGAGGGTAAAAATCCACGGTATCGCTTTGTGTTGATCTTGTTATGGCTGCATGCATGCTTGCATCCATATACACATGTATAAGAATGCCCAGAGATAAAATATCATGTGTTTTTATGGTCTCTAACCTATGTATCAAGTGGATAGGAAAATGTACAGTTAAAATGATATCAAACCATGTTTTTCTATGATCTGAGCATTAAAATTTATTGATCTTCAATCCTTGCATGTTTTAACATATGTAGATAATGATCGATATGGTGGATTTTTACTTTGAACATTTTATCATGTATTTTGGCACACTAGCACAATGGACACCATCTTGTTTTGTGTCAAGTTGATGCATAGGTTAGAAACCACCAATACATGTGATTTTTGGTTTCTAGGTATTTTTAAAGATATAAATCATGATCAGTGCTGTAGATCTTCAATTTCGGTGCTGGATTATTAATTTTAGACTTAGGACTAGATGCCTCTCCTCTGGAGAGGAGTGTAACCCATTCCATCTGTATGTGTACGTGTGTGAATGTGCATGCTTGCACGTGTGTGCAATGCATGAAGTTCTCTTTGGATTAGCTAGCATGCAGAAATTAGAGAGACAGGCCAAATTGATTATTCTCGCAATTAAAGCTGTTCACTGAACATGTTCTGAGTGATGTGGCTACCATTGTTCTAGTTTAATGTTATCTCATGGGTTTGTTGCATCAAAAAGTATTTGAAGAATATATTTGCACCTGAAAGTCAATAACTCTTTTCGGTCACAGTAATTAACATTTAAACACAGATAGCTGAATAGAAAGGCAAGGGGGGAAGCTCTTAATACACAATTACATTGATTTTGCTTGGCCTGATGGCTTCTGACCTTATAAAAATATTTAGCTAGTGGCCTTAAGGTTGTAGTAGCTAAGCTTGCTTGGTTTTTAAGATGTCATCAGCACTCATCTAGAATCCACGGATTTGATAGAAAAAGGAAATGTGTTGTAGAACAATTGATTTTAGACTGTTACTGCTTTGTCATTGGCTTTTCTATAAGCGATATTATGGTATGAAACTTTATATTCTTGCAAAGCATGTTGTATCGTCTAATGCCAACTTTTCTGACCTGCTCATGTCATGTTTGATGGCTGCTATATTATCTATGCAGCAGTCTCCTGATTGTGACTGTAGTCTGTTGCATGTCTCCGTTCCATCTATTTCTAAGTTTTCTGTCATAAAGATAAAGGATGTTCATGTGTTGAAGCTTCTTTGCCTCCCAGCACAGTGCTGTCTGTTTAAGATTTTGTGAGAATGAGAACCGACTCTTGTGGTTCTTGTTGAACTCTATGCTTGTCTGTGGTGTCTCCTCCACATTTTTTGTGAATGACTGATCACTACTTGACTCATCTGTTATTTGATCAAGGTAAAAGGGCGGCTAGAGGCAAGGGAAAATCAATGGAGGGGGAGCATCCAAGCGAGGAGGAACTGAGGAAGACTATATGTGAAATTCTGAAGGAAGTTGATTTTAACACTGTGAGTTATTCTGATGATACCCTGTATTATTTGGAAAATTAAATATTAAGAAGCTGCATATGAGTATGTATATGTGTGAAAAAATTAATGTTTGTAGTACATTTTAGTTGTACATAATTGTTAATCCAAAGAAAGTTGCATCAGATATTAGGCAACCTATCTTCATCCTTGTCGGGTTATGCTCAGGATCTGTCGGTCTTCCTAGTTGTAACCTAGATATCATCAAGTTGCTATTGCTTCTTCCTATCATTTATGCCTTTATTTGTCCATTTTAGTACGACTCTTAGACCCGATTATGCCCATATACAGTATGGCATATGATTTCTTCAGCTTTATTAACTACATTCTGCTGTTCTGTTTCAGGCCACTTTCACTGACATTCTTAAACAGCTTGGTATGTCCTTCTGACTTATCCTTGTTTCTTTAATCTGGACCTTTCTGAAATACTTACAAAAGTGTGCTTTTCCCAGCAACCCATTACAAAAAGGACCTAACTCCTAGAAAACCAGCTATAAAGGAATTGATCCAAGAGGAGCTAACCAAGCTAGCGGATGAAGCAGAAGAAGATGAGGATGATGAAGATGAAGATGCCGAGAAGGAAGAAAATCCAGAACCTAGTGGCAAAGAGGTGAAAACTTGATTGCAGCTTAAGTAGGGGCATGGCACTGATATTGACTCAATAATGTTCTCCTGTCAAAGTTAGCCTGCCTGTCATGGCGGTCTGGCATCATTTTATCGCATTATTTATGATGCCGATTGCTAAGACCTTTTCCTCTCCCTAGTCATGCTGTGTATTTATAACATAGTTTTGTGGCCATCATCTTAACCTTAAGTTTACTGACCTGGAGATGTTGTTAGGTATCTGCAGTTTTAATTATTATATACTCAAACATCATGTATCTGATTACACCTGTTTGGTGCTGACTTTGAGTTAAACAAATCTAAAATGACAAACTTTTCCATTCTCTACGGCCCTTTTTTCTCTTTTGGGTACAGCTTTTATAACCTTCGAAGTTGGACGCGTGGAAATATCCTTTTCACGACTTAATTTCAAGCCCTAGTTACTGGAAACTCATCGCTGTGCTTCTGTTGTGTGATCACTCTTCTTGTTTAATGGTTATATCGTGCAGCTGTAAATTGTAGAATGCTGGTATCTGATGCCTTCAGTCAATATTTCAAGTTCAACTGTATTCTTTTCTTGGAATGGTGTCTTTCATATTTGAGCTTGTGTAACTTGATTGTTGTGAGGGATGAACTTGGCCTGCCAACTCCTGGCATGTATTTCCTGAATGTGCGCATTATTTTGTTGTTTTCCGGTTCTCTCTTTCTCGTTGTGGCTAAGCAGCATTGCTGTTGAAATCTTTTGCTAACCATGTATTGGAATTGAGATATCATGTCATGGCTGATTTTTGAACAATGAAAGTTAAACCAAATCTGGGTTTCAGCCTGTTGTTAGCACATCCATTTTAGTTCTTTTGATCTGTACTTTGGTGTTTGATGAGTATATATAATGCTTCTCCACTCGAAAATTGCAGTGTCACGGCCTTTACATTGGGAGATAAGTGCTCAATTTAGGAATTTATTTAAAAGGATTATTTGCACCATTGGTTGGACTAGTGGTTTTTATTGAACGCTCATTTGACGTCTTCATGTCCCTTATAATGTATTGTAGAGAAAGGCCTGGAAAACCCTAGAGCATGGCCGAACCTGAAAATGTTTCGTTGGTGCTTGACCAAGCTGTGCGCTAGTGCTTCCTGAAGCTCAAGTTTTGGAGGTTTATCAAAAACCCATGCTGGGTCTGAATGAATTTGAATTGATGACATTTGAATTTTGAAGTTTCTGGTGGTTTTGCGGACGGTTTAGTTGAATATTTCGAGATTATAATTGTGTAAGACACTCAAGCTGCTAAAATTAGGTAGGGATGTCTCTTCATCGAAATTGTTCTTAGGGCTTTTGGTATATGGGATCAAATATGGTGCAATGTAATTATTCATATTCGTATTCAGGTCTCTTGATAAAAAACTTTACCTGATCCTACTCGGACGCGGTAGTAAAATATGTACCTCAGAGCATGTTTTTGATTTTCATGGATTGGACCCAAATTGGAACTCCAACATCCAATAGTGACCCAAACTTTTTCTTTAGTTATTTTGAGCTTACATAGGGTATATATTGGAGGGCATGATCAGGTTTGAACTTCGCAAATAATGGTATACACTCAAGATCTGGACATGATGTTGATCCATATCTAATCCTACATGACCCAATCTTCTCTGAAGCTGTCACGATCAAATTCTTGGATTGCTAGTGGATGGATTCAAATGTAGGCAAACCTCCAACTGGCTGGTTCTGGGGCAGTTCATATCTGAACAGTTTTGTCATGCATTTGCTTGGTCTTGAGTTGGAAGAAAGTTTGTAAAGGCAATCTAGTTATCACTCACCCACAAAGATATGATCCATCATGTTGCTGCATATGCTGTTGTTTCAACTGCAACTCATGCATTGATACTTACATTTGAGACGAGCATGTAAATTGAATGACTTTGCAACCATAAAGTTGTTCTACTGTGACTTGGTGTCATGAGTTTGAAATACGAAAATAGACTTCTGGCATGCAACGATAAGACTTTGTGCCTCTGTCCTCTTTGGATATTGCAATGGTAGAAACCTTATGCATTAGGATGCTCTTTTATGCTGATGCTTGTGAATTTTTTTTTTTATTTGGTTGAAAAGGGAAGTTAAAAACCACCCAATCGAAAAGAAGAAATATTTACAGGAGGTGGGGAGGAGGATTGGACAGTGGGGCAGCTTAAGATGAATACTGAGAAACAGTGAGCTAGTTGTAACATCCACTCTTTGATAGAAATTTACAAGATATCCAGTATGGCATCTGAGGCAGTGGAGGGAAGAGTTTCAGTATATGTTGGAACTGGGAGAAGTGTTTTAGCAAGGCTTACTGTCTCGGTACCGGATCCCGTACTGGCGCTACACTAGTACAGTGTCGGTATTGCATGGATGGAGTTTTTTTAGTATATTGAGTGTCGGTACGTCACCCATACCGTGTACTAATACTGAATCAAGATGCTACGGTAAACTCTATATTGTTCGGTTCGGGCCGATACAATGTACCTCGAGTTTTAGCAGTTTAATGTAAGTTTATTCTTCTATAAAAAAAATTATTCCATCAAGGAAACAGGAAGTTGAATGAAAAAGTGCTGAATTAAGTTATAGAAGTATAGAACAATCTTCATGATTTATCTACAATCCTTAGTCATCCCCGAGTCTTGATACATATTCTTACTTTTATCTAAAGTTTCACGAAGCCAGGTAAGTCTAGCTGGTCTCAAAGCAGAGACCAATTATTGAAAATACTATAACAACTAGATATTGTGAAGGCAACTGAAGTAGCTCTGTTTTAGAAAACTCTAGAGTTCCTCTCTTTCTACATAGTCCATGACACTACAGAGATCCTTAGTCATCCCCGAGTCTTGATACATATTCTTACTTTTATCTAAAGTTTCACAAAGCCAGGTAAGTTTAGCTGGTCTCAAAGCAGAAACCAATTATTGAAAAGACTATAACGACTGGATATTGTGAAGGCAACTGAAGTAGTTTTGTTCCAGAAAACTTTAGATTTCCTCTCTTTCTACATAATCCATGACACTGCAGAGATAAGCATAAGAATAGATGAATGCATTCTTTTAGGGAATTGTTGCAACCTCTAGGTGGAGATGAGATCTGTGAGTGATGCACGGGCTGGCAAACACCAAAGATAAAGGGAGAAAGCTATCCAAAACTACCATATTTAAGGACAAGATGAAGATATGGTCTCCAGATTCAGTAGGTTTGCTGCAAAATGTATGTCCACCAAATGTCCTCTTGTCTTTCATGAAATGTTATCCCTTGTGTTAAGTTTTTTCATCAATGTGAGCCACAGAAAGCATTAATTTTGATTAGGACCTTCAACTTCCATAGTAAAGAGGCATGCTTCCATGTCTTTCCTCTGATACAAAATAAATTGTGAAGGGACAAGGTAGTGAAAATTCCTTTTCCATCCTATCTCCCGCTAGCTCATCTACAACTGAGTTGAGATAAATACCTACAAGGAGATTTATGAGCTTTCCTATACTTCCAATGCCGCTAAAGAGACAGGAGTTGAAATTCTGAGATTCAAGATCATTCATGAGTTGAAGAACCATGTCACCACATAGCTTTTGCACCTGCGGAGATGGTATAAGTCTTTGAAGGAAAACATGAGAGGAGTCTCATCTATATAGCTATCTTCCCAAAAAGAGAGATATAAGTCCATTGCCAAGTCTGAATCATACCTTGTTCCCAAAAGCTGGTAGCAAAGTGATCACATCTCTCTGGACTTTTAAGCACCTTCTTGATGGCTTCCAATTTGTTGATAATTTAATTTCCTATGGTACTTGCTGATAAGTTGACTTTTGCTTGATTCATTTCGTAAAAGACACCAACCCCACTTTGCCAATACAGATTGGTTAAGAATTCTTAGATATTTCACCCCTGAGCCATTTTCCTCTTTCTTCATGCAGACCTTTTCCCAGCTTACTTTCCGATTAATTCCAACAGTAGTGCCAGAACCTGACTACATGAATGTCTTTATGAACTTATCTATTCTATGAGCGATCCAAGATGGAGTTGTTTATTAGCATATGGTACAGAGGAAGAGCTGGGAGTATAGAATTAATCAGTGTGAGCCTTTCTCTAATGGAAAGGAGCTTTCCTTTCCAAGTTAACAATTTTAATTCTACCTTTCGAATGATAGAACTAATTGGTTTTAGTTAGCTTACGTGTTTTTAATGGGAGTCCCAAGGAAAGCGGTAGCAGTGTGAGTTTGTAGGGGAGCTATGAGGCACATCTCTTAGCTTCAAATAAGAGGTTGGCAATAATAGTGACCGCATTGTTCGCAAAGTTGATGGAAAGGCCAGAAATGAGTTCAAAGGTATAGAGAATGACTTTAAAGACAGCAATATTCTCCTTTTTTTTCTTTTTTTTTTTTGCTTGGGCAAAAACAAGGGTTTCATCCGCCTATCGAGGAATCTTGGTTCCTCCAAAAATCCAGGGGATTCCCAATCCTTCTAAAATCCTAGAAAGAGCCATCTTGTTGAGCATTCCCCACTAGGAGTCTGCCGTTAATAGGGCTATTAACGAGCCGAGCCCGAGCCTGGGAGAGCTTGGCTAGGCTCGTTTCACAGAAGCTCGGGCTCGGGCTCGGGCTCGGTAACGAGCTCTGTATCGGACTCGAGCTCGGGCTCGCCTGACAAAGCAAAGGCTCGGGCTTGAGCTTGTAAAGCTCGTTTCAATAACGAGCTCGAGCACGGGCTCGTAATAGGGCTTGAGCTCGGGCTCGGACTCGATAATAGACTATTTTTCTCTATGTGGTCAGATTTTTATGAATTATGGTGCTAAAATAAGATTTTTCAGTTGGAGACTAGAGCTCGTTTGGGCTCGTGAGCTGCTCGGGCTAGAGCTCGGGCTCGGGCTCGGGTGTAAACGAGCCTCATATTGGGCTTGGGCTCGTTTGACTAACGAGCCGAGCTCGAGCCGGGCTTTTACTGAGCCGAGCCTGAGCAGCTCGGCTCATTAACAGCCCTAGCCGTTAATATGAATAAATAGCAGGATAGTGGATCTCCTTGCCTTGGACCTTTCATGTAGAGAATCTAGTTGCCTAAAACTCCATTGGCATTCATTGCTATTTTGGAGGAGAAAGGATATTTTGCATCAAACCAATCCACTTGTCAGGGATCACTCTGTGTGCTAGAAGTTTTGAAAGGAAGTCCAAGATGAGATTATCAAATGCCTTTCCAAAGTCAAGTGGGCAGATAATTCCATCAGATGATCTTTTTGAGTGATGAATGACTTCGTTGACCCACAGAATGTTATCAAGGATTGTCATGCCTTTAAAGTGCATCTTGATTGGGTCAATAAGAGAAGACATGAAAGGTTGCACATGATTTGCAAGTACATTTAAAATGATTTTGATGCAATTGTAGATTAGGCTGATTGGATCGGAGATCAATAGGACATTTTGCTGGCTTTTATTTTGTATTAGGGTGAGGAAGGCGTAGTTTAATCTTGCCATATCCAAATTGCTATTATGTAATTGATTGTAAAGAGAAATAAGGTCCCACTTATTTTATTTTGGCACGGTTGCCTTGCATCAACTGTTAGACCATTAATTTTATCGGTCTTAGCTTATCCTAACATGGCTTATATTGACTGTCTCTTTTATTTTGGCCTATAAGACAATTCTTATACTTGGGAGTATCTCTAAATCTGCTTTAGTCATCTTGGTTTACTCCCAAGTTATATGGTTGATCATGGCCAGGTCCTGAGTTTTCAGTCTGGTTATCAATACCATGACTGAACCCTTCTCCTTCAATCTGTGCCTTCTTACTTGGTAAAATTTGTCGTGGCCGAACTCTTAGCTAGTTCAATAAGAATCACATGACCTTCATCTACTCTGATTTCATCAAACCTGATCCGTAATGGTGTTTGCTCTCAGCTATCAGCTGGATTACCGAGATGGGGGTGTAAACAATACCTCGATATCTTATTGGCCAATGATCAAGAGGCTGATGGGATGTCTGTCATCATCCCCTTGGTACCTGCAGAATAAAATTCTTTATTTACAGTATTGATTTGCTGACTGAGTATTGCCTTTTTACCAAAGCATCATTTCCACTTCTGATAATCTACTCGCAACTTTTTCGATTCCTCTGAGCTCTATGCTTCCGTCACATCTTCCTTCATGTAACACTTTTGTGCACCAAAAATGGCCCGCATATTACTCAAAAGATCTTCCATATCCATCATGTACAAGGAGTTCCCTTCATCACATACATCTCCACAAAGCTTGGAACTCTTATTACCAAAAAAAATTGAAAGAAGGCAAACACTACTGAACTTCTCCTGTGCCGAAATCACATAAGAAGGCATTTACCTCGCGGATAATCTCCGGCTAAGATCGAACTCCTATGGACATCAGGACCAGCCAGGAAACAAAGCAACTTTTTACTGGACATCCAATATGAGGAATCTGGGAGGTCTATGTGAGATGGAAAAACCATCCAGCATTGGACGTTTGAGAGACATCATTCAGCATGAATCAGGAGCACACCACATCGGACTCCCATAAAAAAAGCTGGGAGTAGACTCCCATCAGACTCCTCCATGAGGCGGATTCTCATCCAGCATCAGACTCCTATTGCCAAAAACAAATTTTAAGGCATCGCATATATGCCTCGGATTCCTACTATGCATGCATGAAGGCATCAGACTCCCATCCAACCCTCCTCCGCGAGGCAGACCATCCACATCGAGCAGTTCTCCATGGGAATCCCCTTGCTCCCGCACCATCAAGATCTCCTTGGTCATAGACATCGTCCACATATGCCATCTGTGAGGCTGTCTCCTCCATCACACACACCATCCACATACGCCTTTGGTTGCTCATGCTTGTTGCTCTTTATATTTCTGGCTGCTAATCACCAATGAAAATATGTTTCGGATTTTCTCCAAGGGTCAAAGTATTACGGGTCGTACCATTTCTAGAAGCTAACAACCTTGAAATATCGCTCCATCCAAAAAGTCTTATCATAGCCTAGGAGGTACATACGGTCTGATCATCCAAAGTGTTTGCTCCTCAAGGCTCCTTAACCTCCAAGGTTCGAGAAAGCCTGCTAGCCCTTATAGTCATCCTTGTATATTCTCAATGCCTATTGGTCATCGAGAATGAAGCAGGCCAGTCGATCCTTATACTTTTTCTCATATATTCTCAAAGTCCATTGGCCCTCGAGGTTCGAACAGGCCTGCTGGTCCTTATACTCATTCTCGTAAATTCTTAAGGCTTGTTTGCCTCCGAGGTTCGAGCAGGCTTGCTAGCTTTTATACTCGTCCTCATATATTCTCAAGCTCCAAGGTTCGAGCAGGCCAGTTGGCTCTTATACTCGTCCTCAGCCAAGTATTCTCCTTCTATCAAGGCTTTATGAAAGATTATATTCTACTTCAATAAGGTGATTTTCAATACTTCTTATATGCCCTGATGATATTTCTGTCAACTTCACACACTTCGTGGAATTTTGATCTTATTATATGATATGTATGGAAGGTGCTTCATTATGGCTATTATGGAATTTTGATTATATTTCATCCTGTCTCTAAGAAGCATTATTATCATATCTTAAAACCACTTACAGTTATCTTGATTGGTCTCTGCAAATATTCTAGCTTGGCTAATATTGGTATAATCTCATCTCATTATGATCTCATGATCTTCATCTCAGTGAGCCTCTAAAACATTATAATGTTGTGGCTTTTTCTCAAAGCATTCAGCCTACCTTTAGTACTTGGATTATTTGATTAAGGCTTTATCTCGACCTTCTTGCTACATGGCTTTATTTAGCCAACCTTAGAAACTTATATCTATATATCACTAGCCGACCAGTCCCACCTCGACATCTTTAAGACAACCTTGAGCAAACATTCAGACGACAAGCAAAAGATAAAGGTATGCTTGAAAATGATTTTATTTCGTTAATAGTATATGATTATACAGCAGGTCAAAGATTGAACTAGACTACTACGAAAGAAGAAGGATAGGACTGGCCAAGCACTAGTTCTTCAAGGTTGACAACTCTGACAAGGCCACTTGATTCAGGAGACCATCCCTTACCTCATCCTACTCCTCTATGGTGGCACCAAGAAGTGCAAAATGGGGGCCTATAGAAACCTATAGCTTGGGGCCACTACAGCAATATTGGTTTTCGCCGATGCTTTTTTGCCTACACTTTTTAAAAGCATCGGCAATATACGATGCTAATTAGCGTTGTTGTATTATAGAACCTAAGATGACGCACATTCGCGTCGTCGAAAACCTAATTCTAAACAAAACCCAGCGGCCGCCCCCCTTCTCCCCATCCTCGATCGGTATCAAGCCCTGGCCAACCCTAGCTCCTCCCTCCTCCGCCTCCACGCTCTCCAAAACCTAGGGTTTCTAGGGTTTTCTGAGCACCGACCCTTGTCCCCTCCTCCTCCCTCCTCTCTGGTGGCGGCGCTCCAGCATTCGGCATCCTCCGCACACCGGCTCCCCACCCTCTCCTCCAACCGCTTCTCCCGACGAATCTCCGGCCGAAGGTATGGAAGATATTTTTCTTGTTCCGTTCTAATTTCGCAGTTTTGATCTCGTGATAACGTTATAATTTCTAAATGTTTGGATTAACTTGGTGAAATATAGTGTTGGTAAAATGAAGAATAAAGAAAACGAGCAATAATCAGCATTTTATGACTTTTGGTCTACATGCCTCTGTTTTTCTGACTCTCATGTCAAAAATCGCGGAACCCTTATCTCATTTCCTTTTGTATTCTCTTATTTTTTTTTGTTCTCTTTGTACTTCATCCATCTGTTGTTATAATAACATGGTAGCAGAGCAATGGTACTTCTAGATTTAGTCTTTCTAGTTGCTAGTTAGTCCACGATACTTCTGCATGAAGCATTCATCTAATTAGTGAGTTTGTATATTAGTTGCTAGTTATAATAGGCAGCGATGGGAAATGATTTGTTCGGGCTGCTTTTAGCATCCCCAGCGACGAATGCCTATAGGTTCCCCCTCACCCGCCCCCCACCGCCCTGCACTTCTTTTTTTTTTTTAATAACTTCAAGTCGTACGCTTCTAGTTTTCTTTTATTTTCTTCTCCTTCTCTGATTTTTCAAAGAAAGAAAGAAAGACTATAAGCTCGAGTAGAAGAGAAGGGGGGTTCTACTGTTTAAACTGGCATCTTCTCAACGAATTTGATCTTGGAAAGTGGTAGAGTCCGCACATAAAAGCTGCGTTAAATTCGCTTCCCCACCTTGATCCAATTAGAACGGCCCAATTCTGCCACCTTTATTTTGATAAAACAATTCTACTGTTTTATTCAGGAAATCAAGAGAGAACATAGGGATTGAACAATTATGAAGTTTGACTAGTATAAATACAGTTGCTTAAAATATAAGAAAGGATGGGAAGGGAGCCTTTATTTTGATATAAAGTATTAAATAATAATTATGAATTAAGGTAAGAGCAGTATAAATCGAATATATATTAATCTAAAAGTTTAATTAAATTGAAAAATTTAATTATAACTAGCAACCAATTAGCAAAATTATACTCTAATTTAATTGAAAAATTCCTATAGATCCATGAGTTTGTATTAGTGGTTCATACCCTAATTTTGTTTATTATTATTTTTTTATATTAGTTGCAGTTCAATCAGTATTTTAAGAGAATGGACAAAAGTTGGATAAATAAGTCGAGATCCAGTGCCGAATATTTGAATGGAGTTCAGAATTTCTTTAAGTTTGCTTCTGAGAAATCTGAAATGAATGGGAATATTTTTTGTTCATGTCAAAAAATGTGTAAATTGTTTTGCTATCGCTCCAAAAACTGTTGAAGAACATTTGGTATGGAATGGTTTTCTGAAGGGTTATATAGAATGGATATTTCATGGAGAGTCTTGCTTGTCGTCTTCATCTAACCAACCCTTAATTATAGAACACACCGTTAGTATTGGATCTAGTAACACAGACAGAAATCCTGTTGTAGAAGATGATATAAGGGGCTTACTCAGAGATGCTCTTGAACATAATATTAGAAATTTAACAGAGTGGAGAGCAAGAAGGAGCTAGGTGATGAGCATATCATTACTGAATCTATACATGTTGAGGAACCTATAGACTCTGAAAATAATACAACTCGGTGTCATAACTTGCTGAAAGATTGTGATAAAGAACTATATCCGGGTTGTAAGAATTTTACAAAGATTTCTTTTATGGTGCATTTATTCCATTTGAAATATTTGAATGGATGGTCTGGGAAGTCTTTTACTATGCTTCTTCAATTATTAAAAGATGCATTTCCAGAAGGTGTTATTTTGCCGTCAACTTCTTATGAAGTTCAAGTGCTCGCTGAATTGATGGGCCCAGAGCGTTATGGTTGAGTGAAGGGTTACGGCATTGGAGTTACCCTACTCAGTTGTCTTCAGTGGGCACGTCTACAAGAAATGCTAGAGAAGGTAGTAACACTGCAAAAGTTTGTCATCTTCAATCAACTATTGAAGAGCTGAAGCAGAACCAAGCAAATTTGCAGTCTCAGCTTACGAATATTTCATCTATGTTACAACGATTTCTCCCTTTTCAGATAAATAACTATATATATTTGAATACTTTACATATTATCAATTATGATATATGAGTTAATGTATCACATTATTTCTAACTTCTAATATTTCTCTTTTTTTTTTTGTAGATTCTTGATACTTCAAACGCTCGTAGAGATGATGATGATGGAGCTGAATCCCGTCCCTGATGCTTTCTAGACTAGTTTTTATGAGTTTGATATGTATATGTTTCTTATTTTTTATAGTACATTGTAATGATCAACTTATTAAGCAAATTTTTAATCAGATATGACAATATTCATATTTCGAATGATCTGAGTGTTTGTGTCAATATATTAATGTAATACAGGTTTATACTGTTATAATGTATGTTTTATAATATGAATTTGTGCTCTTATTTTTTTTTTAAAAATACAATTTCCGACGCTTTTAAGCATTGGTAAAAGACGTCGTTGCACACCCCGGCATGCTTATGCCGACGCTTCAAACGGTTACATTAGCATCGGCAAATGCGAATATCCTGACGCTTAGAAGCGTCGGAATGTTCCGACGCTTAGAAGCGTCGGGAAAAACCAGGAGCAAAACCATGACGAATTTGGCCGTGGGGTTATCGCCGATGCTTTATAAGCGTCGGCAAATTCCGGTTCTTGCCGACGCTTTTGTCCTACGTCGGCAAAAAGTTTTGCCATTCCAGTATCGCCGACGCTTTGGCGACGCTTCGCTTTGTGTCGGTGGGATTTTAGCCGATGCTTATAAACGTCGTTAAAGGTCCCAAAAAGCACTGGGATAGGTTATTTTTCCTGTAGTGGGCTCGATGACTCTCCAGCTTTGCCATCATTGTCCTGCTCCCTATCCTCCTTGTTGTTGTCCATGACTGGGTCGAGGCCACTGAAGTTGGCCCCAGGGAAGAGCCTCGACACCTAGCTTCGATACTTATCAAAGCCCTCTATGAAGTACTTGATCATGGTGAGGTGAGCCATGCATGATAGCTCTCCGATGCCTTGAACTTCTTCATGACTCAAAAATCTCTCTTCTTGGCTTGGGTGATCCAAAACTGAGCGATCTTTAGTTCTTCCTCTGCTGCAGCTTCCTAGAGTAGGGCCACTTTGATCCGATCCTTCTCTACAGCTAGCCCGCTCTTGAAGAATCTCATCTTAGCTTCTGCCTTAGCCGCCTTCTCCCTAGCATCTTGGAAGGCCAACTGGAGCTTCTCCTTATGATACTGAAGACATCTTTCTCATGGAAAGTCCATATTACATAGAAGAGAAACGAAGATCGGCAAAAGGACTATTCTCCTTAGAGGAAAAGAAGAAGGAGAAGCAATAGAACCACCACGCTAAGATGATCTGGGATGATGCAGCGAGTAGGTTTTGCAAAAACCTCTCATTATGATAGAAAGGGCACTCAGAACGTCTCCAAATACAAGAGACTCACAAAGGCCTCCACTCTCCTTTTACAAGGCTCCCACTAAAATTCAAACTCCAAAGAGTCTAATTCCAATGGAAAAGGGACTTCATTTATAAAAATGACTCAAGAACTAGGCATGCAAAGGAGAGAGGTTATTCTACACCATACTCTTCTTCTTTCCTTCTTCTATTGTTCTTAATACTCTATTTGACTTAGGCATCGAAAGGCCCAACTGAAGCAAATCTAGCAAGCTTTTCTCTTCCTTTTGTTGTAGATCTGTGACTCTCCATGGCAGATTGACGCTCCATCTTCTACCATCGCAGATTGAGTGGATTGATTAGGACCCTCTACATTTCGAGATCATTAGACCATCATCAGATAAGATTTGGGCATCAACAATACTTTTGGTAATTTACTGTATTTAACCTGATTCAAATTCCTGTGACTGATGTGGAATCAGGGGCGTATGGTTGCAACCAGGTTTTGAATGATTTTTTAAATCAAGTTGTGGGATGGCAGGATAGCGTTTACCTTATTCCAACTAAAGATAACATGTGAATTTGATTGTGAATGGATTGTGAGTAAATTGTGTTGGACTTTGGTTTTTTCACTTGTTTGTAACTGTGAAGGACCTTTTTAATGGTTTGTGAGCATGTTGGTGGTTTTTGAAATTTCACTTGGTATCAGTCTTCTCGGTGGTTCATGGCAGTGAACTTTGATTTGTAAATGAATTGCACTTAGGATTGCAGTGCAGTGACAGTCCCAAGCACAGGTATCGTCCTGGTTATTGGTGATAATTTCATTGGCAGTTCGATTAATGGTTTATGATAATTAGTTCATTTATTGTTTACGTGATTGTTGTTAATGGACTGCTGTCCAGGTTCAAGAAAATTAGTTCACATATTGTATGTATTGCTTCTAGGTGCATGCTTGCGCGTGTCATACCTCCTTAGCTTAGCTTAGTACTTGGTCTTAAAAATATTTTAATATTATACCACATAATACGGTAAACTTTGTATTCTGTAGGAAGAAATAGACATATTATTGCAGCAAACAAACAGTTCAGTTTGCATGGTATGGCCATCACAAATACTAGGTCATTAGCCAACAAATTAAAACCCTATGAAAAAGACAACTCATATAGATTCAGGGTGGCACCGACAGTACAAGAGAGTGCCACTCACTACTGCAGGATATTTGGGCTATGACTAGTAGCGGTATGGCTTCCGGGGCCAAACATGTGTTCAGAGAGGCCAATAAGGCCACAAATTGGATGGCCTCGTATGTAGCTAGTCATTCTGGAGGTGCCATATGGCATCCACTACTTTGGAAAATATGAGCTATGACCAGTGGTAGTATGGCTTTCTGGGCCAAGCATGTGTTCAGAGAGGCCAATAAGGCCATAGCCTAGGTGGCCTCATATGTAGCTAGTTATTCCGGAGGTGTTTTATGGGTCGAAAAGAGAAAATTGCCTTGAGCGTTTCGGAATTTATTGTTCTGAATTTATTGGATGTATCCATACTAAAATTGTATGAATTATCTGCTTTAGAAAAAAAAAAAGACAACACATATAATAGATAGATTAACTCCCAAATTGACATTCTACTTCCCATAATTACCCACCAACCAGAAGGTATAGTGATGCCTTTTCCTTGAGCGGCGGGGATGCCACTAAATACTAGATAATGCACTTCCCTCTAGCCTTGCATTTTCTAGGCTCACTCACTCGCTTTCCGAGCTTTGTTTTTATTTATTTTGGATGAGCTTGTTCATAATTTTTTTTTTTCCCTTCATGGACTAGAGCTGGAGTATCGTGCCATAAAATGTAGCCACAACTTGGGCCAGAAAAAATTGTTGATCAGAAAAGTAGGATTTTGGCCAAACAAATAGGAGATTAGCATACTGATGCGGGGTTTGCACCCCGACACCAGCCCACACACCGGCCGAGCAGGGAAAGCATCCGCGTCCCTTCGAAGGTATTGTCCGCTTTGGGGTCCTGTGGGCGCGGCGCGTGGCTCACACAGGGTGCTCCTACTTGGAGGCTTTTGCACCCCTCACGGATTTGTCCCATAAAAGGGCCCTCCGAAGGAAAGGTTTGCACCTCCTCATTATAAGGCACTGACATTTCCGCTGATTAGCCGATGTGGGACTAAACTGGGGCACCCATCCCACAACACATACCTTGAATGGCGGACAAGATTTGCAGCTGCCAATTTTGTGCGGAGATGATCTCCTTCCACGATAATTGTAAAAACAAATGATGTTGTTGGGAGAGACGCGCAGGTCATCCACCGTCGTCGAAGATCCGACAAGGCCCGTTCTTGTCGAGAAACAAACGGTCGCTATCCCTCCATGCGTCGCCATCAATGATGCGATATTGGGACCAAGATCCAACGGACCCAGCCATCCGCTCTCCATGGCCCTCGCGCGCGCACCCTCTCTCAGGGATTCTCTAAAACTCATTAGTTGAAGACCCAATTCGTTCTCGATTCTTTAGTTGAAGAGCCTTAAAAGCTGCTCCTTGCTGAGAAACTCTAATCTCTTTTGCTGTCTGTTAGAATAATTTCAATGATCAGGTAACAACATCATCATTTATAATATTTTTTTTTATCAGCACAATTCTGTATCAATTTATATTAATTTTTTTTATTAACATAATTTTGTTAAAGTAACTTTAATGATCCCTGCATTATTTATAATATTTTTTATTATTAGTGAGATGCCTATATTATTTTTTATATATTGAGTCCGTACACGAACGTTCGCCTCTCCCTTGAGTTTCTTCTTCTCTTATTTTTCCCCCCTTCGTCCCCGAATATTTCAACATTCTCCACCCTAATTGCTACTTTTGGGGAAATCTACAGCTCAAAGAAGCGTTTCTGTTCCTAGAGAGATCGACCATTGGCGATTATATTGGGGAGTTTTTCACCGGAGATTCTGACCGATATTGATGCCGGATTCGGATAACGAGTCAGGGGGGCAGAACAACAGCAATAATAATGCGGGGGAGTACTCGTCGCCGAGGGAGCAGGACCGCTTCCTGCCGATCGCCAACGTGAGCCGGATCATGAAGAAGGCGCTGCCGGCGAACGCCAAGATCTCCAAGGACGCCAAGGAGACGGTGCAGGAGTGCGTCTCCGAGTTCATCAGCTTCATCACCGGCGAGGCCGCCGACAAGTGCCAGCGCGAGAAGCGCAAGACCATCAACGGCGACGACCTCCTCTGGGCCATGACCACCCTCGGCTTCGAGGACTACGTCGAGCCTCTCAAGGTCTACCTCCACAGGTTCCGCGAGATGGAGGGAGAGAAGTGTAGCGCCGGCGCCTCCGCCTCCTCCCAGTCTCAGTACAACGACGGCGGCGATGGTGGAGCACGCGGCGGCGCGCCTAGCATGGGGAACAATATAGTTGGTTTCGGTGGAGGTGGTGGTGGCGCTGGTGGGATGATGATGGTGATGATGGGGCAGCAGATGTATGCGTCGCCGCCATCCTATCACCACCAGATGTCTACTATGACTACGAGTGGGAGGAGCAGCATGGGAGGCGGAGGCGGCGGCGGAGGCGGCGGAGGTGGTGGTTCTTCTTCTTCTTCTTCCCCAGGGCTTGCAAGGCAAGGAAGGGTATGAGTGATATATGTTGGTTTAGTTAGTTAAGATCGGTTGATTTGGTTATTCTTGTCTTAATTCTCATGTGGAGAAGGAAGTGATGTATATCATAGTGTAGCCTTTGATGGTGGGAGAAAGGTGAGCAAGAAGAAACATCCTAGACCTCTGAGGAATTAAAATGGTGATATTGATGCGAAATGGATTTACTTATCTTAGCATTTCTCTCTGTTGTATCATTGATAGATGGGTTTTAGGAGGAGAGATGCATATTATTTATTACTGGTATTATTGTTATTTACATGTTGAGATCTAATCTCTTTTTATTTTATTATTTGCAGTTGCAGATTTGGTATATAAGAACCATTTTTTAGTGTAAAAATGATAATCCATTGTGTGCTTTGTATTATCAGTATTCCATTTCTATGTGATGGTGTGGTTTTTCTTTCCTCTTTAGAGGAAAGAATGAATTATTTATTTACAGGTTTCTATTTCTCCCCTTTTACTTCCATAGTCTTATTTGCTTGGGTAGTCTTCTTGGTGACTTGAATGAAATGGATAATATTATTTTTCTTTGGAAAATGTGGATTAGGAAAAAATGGGTAAAGCATACTGTGTGACTTTGTGTTGGGAGTTTGGAGGAAAAGGAGCTCTGGGGGTTATATGGAATCTGTCCTACAACTATTGGATCATAGGGAAAAGCATTCCCACTGACCTTACCCATATGTGCCCTAGGTCATACTTGTTTTCCAATGTATGCAGGTAGCTGTGCAAGAAAGAGAAGGGAAAAGAAATTGGAACCTAGAAAAGGATAGTCTACAGTTTAATATTTAATTTAACATTTTAAATTTTTAATAAATAATTATTTAAATTTTATAAATTGGATAGATTTTATTAAGTCTTTACTAATTCAGAATCAATGATCGACTTTTTAGATTGAAGATTCGTACCATTAATGATGTTTTAGAGAGTGTATCTGAGAATTATATCTTTTTCTTGTCTCTAACTTATGGATCAAGTGGATACAAAAATTATTGATTTTACTGAGATGAGAACATATTTTGTTATGACCTGGGGATCATAATCTTTTTTGAATTTTTAGTCTATACATTTTTTTTTATTTATGCAGATCATGATTAATAAAAAGATTCTTAAACTGAATATCCTTCCATATATTTCAGCATGCTAGTATAATGGACACTGCCTATTTTCATCCACAAGATATGTAGGTTAGAGAACTTCAAATATATATATATATACACACACACACAGATTCGTACAAATTTAGATGATAATTGAAGACGTGGATCTTTAATTTAAATATCCTAACATTGATTTTGGAATCATTTAAATATTTACTAAAGATTTGATATCATATGGTCCAAAACATTTTAAGTTTATAGATTTTCTTCGCAACATACACAACATCACACAAGCTAGGAATACTGCAACAAATGCTGCTAGTTAGATGTCATATGTTTTTTCTCTCCACAAAGTTCATTCTAATTCTGGGTTTTGAAAAAGAACCTCAAATTTAGACCAAGTTCTAATTTCGCAAAGAAGATTATATATCATATTTGCACCAACAAGTCTTGCATTCTGTATCGCTTTCGATTAAACAACATCATGTGTTCAAGAACTTAAGTTTAAAATCTAATTCAAAAATTAGTCTTTAAGATCCGTTTTGAAATGGCAGACTTTTATAAAAAAATCATTGGATTTAAACGAAATATTAAGTCAACCTGTGTTGTATTAACCCACTCTGAAGACATGATTTGAGATAAAAGTACCTTTGTTTTCAGATTTACGCAAAGAAGTTGAAAAGCTAGAAAGTGCTATGGTCATGCGATGGCATTTGACCCTCAAGCGCTCAAAGAGCTTCAACCATTTCAATGTTAGGACCTGGGATATATTTGAAGTACCAAAAACTTTGAAGATTTAGTATATAGCATAGCTGAAATATCTGAATGAAATCACACTGATTATATTTGGTATCAAGTTAGATTTCTAATATATATATTCTCAATATGATGTTAGAAGAGAAAGTTATGATTGAAATACAAAAGTTGCACCAAAGCTATTGAAGCTACGAAATTTAAATATTGTAACCAAGCCAATTGATTCAGTTTAATGACGAAAAATCCTCCTTTTTAGTTTTCTTAAACCTGATTTTTTTTTGAAAACCCCGCACCTTCTTTTATTGATATAAAGGACTCCTTTTAGGTGTAGGAATGCCTTTGATTATAGCCATTTACTACTATTAAAGGAATTGAGTGGTGCCTTTATTTCGTCACTTTTCTTGAAGAGCATGCAACTGCTATTTAGGAAGGGGATTAGCTAGAAAATCCTATCTTTATTTAGCAAACAATTGAGTTGAATTCTAGAAACACCGAAGAGTCCTAGTAAATGCAAAGGACTTTAAGATAGTTTAAATATCTCCTAATTCCCTTCTTTTGGTATACACTAAAGGTATTGAAGCTTTTAAATGGTTTTTGTTAATATTCTTTGGTGTTGTGCTATGTGGTGTGACTCCGTAGCAATACTAGTTGAATTCTAGGGCCCCTTTTACTTGAAGCTCTTGCAATATAGATAAAGGTGGAGAAAATATGAATAAGGACCAATGTGACTAATTAAATTAATAGAACTATTTGATGAGATCCCAACTAATTAACCTAAATTTTGTTTTCTTTGCATTCAAAAGTTTATAAAATATTTTATTTTCTTCCTTGATTACACGATTTGAATTCTTTTCTGAAATTTGGGAGGAGTCAACTATCCAACGGTATCTCGTTATTAAAATTTTACCTATGCTAGTCTTCTATTTGCAATAAAACCATAATCACCTACTTACCTATACTAGTTAAATACTCTATTTTTTTTTGGTAAAAATACTTTCTTTCTCCAGTACTTTCTTTAATATTATAGTAATCAAATAGTGGTAATTTATTAATAATAAATAAAAAACTAATACTTAACTAAATCTTTATCGCAAACTAGTCCACTCCACTTGGATGAGTGTCATACTTTTTGAAAACTATTGAGATATTAATTCTTTTCTTAATACTTCATTCCTTCTGCATGTATCAAATCATTTCTTTGTCCTTATACATCTATTGGTCTATGTTGTAAATGTTTAGACCATCTAAGTCGTTCTTCTCTTGTTTTTAATTGATTCTATCTCCATCTTTTATAAATAATTTTATTTTTTATCCTATATTTTATTGTATTAGCACAAATCCATCTCAAGATTCTCATTTTGGCCACGCTCATCTTGTGCATATATTATCTTTTAGCTGCCTAAATATTCAGTATCGTAAAACATAACAAGTCATATAGTTATTCTATAAAAAATTTCTTTCAACTTAGTAGGTATCTAATCATATATTATTCAAAGTTTATTTTTCCATTTCATCCAATTTAGACCAATTGATAACATCATGTACATTATAAATAATCAATTTTAAAATACCAAAGTAGTCTTTCTTAGAAATTTCATGATCCTTAATTTTTTACTCTACCTTCATTTCTATTTCGAATTTTACTAACATTATATTTTGTGTTTCCATCTTGCTCTTACTTAACCTAAAACTCTTGGATTCTAATACACTAACTTATGAGTAACTTCATTCTGAGTCTTAAATAATATGCACTAAATAAGAAATATAATAAAACTAGTAAAACAAATTACGTGCTATTGACATCATAGCATATAACTTCCTTGGTGATTAACTTTGTTAGACTTAGGTATTCAATGGATTAGCTCAGCATATTCCTAGTGACTTGAAACTGCTATCCACCTCAGTTTGAACAAATGGATGTTGACAATGATGATATTAGGGATTATTCTCAACAACAATCGCTCATGCAAAATCGTATATGTAGAGGTTGTCTATGTTACTCCTTTGTTGAGCAAACTTATCTTTTAAAAAAAACTCTAAAGAATATTTCAGCACATATTTGAAGATTTTCAGAACAGATATCAAGAGCCAGCCCAAAGCTTAATACTCTATCCAAGATTCAAATAGAGTGGACAGATGATTGCTGGTAAGTATCTCAAGGCATTGATGATACTAGCAAATATATTCACAGTTCTGAGAACTGAATGGCTGATCCGTTGGCTGAGAGTGCAAGAATTATAAAACAATACAACCGCAAAGAGTTCAAAGTAAATAAGAAAAGAACAAGAAATTTGGCCAAAACTATAGGCAGAAAAGACGAGGAGATAGGGGTGGAGTCAGAAATCCTCCATGCAGCCAGGTTATAATTTTATTGAATGTGCGAGCGCTATTTATTATTTAGGGTCTATTTGTTTTTTTTCTAATTTCTTATTATGAAATTTTCATCTTTTGCAAATGATAAGGAGAAAAAAAGATTGGATAAAAAAATGCTATTTTCTCTACAATTTAATGAAATATAACATGCAGATTAATGTCGAAGATAGTATTTGCACAAGATTTCTGCTATTCCTTGCTTTTACTTTCACTTTTTTTAAAAAAAAAAAAAATCTTTGCTACCAAATGCTCTAGAATTTACAAACAATTTCCTTAAAAAAAGTTTCATCACAAATATTTTGCAGTCTAGTTTCCTTTTTTTTTTGAGGTTCTTCTTGCGCTTTTGAAAACTAAAACGAAAAAATCGAAGCAATACCAAAGTGTCCCTTAAGTATTTTTTCTCCTGTTGTTTCTTTTCTATCCATATGAATGAATGAATGACCGGATATTAGTATATAATAGAAAATCTTTGAGTCTGCTTCATGTGGCCATTTGAAAGTATGAAGCCTGTACTAGATAAGGGATTCAGAGTAAATTACAAAAACCCTCCTGAGGTTTGTGTTTATTCCAAGTACACCTATTAGTTTGGAAAACCTACATTATACCCTTAGGATTTAACAACGCCTGTCAAATCGTTTACGTAATATGAAAAGATGAAAGTACCCCTGAATATTATTGATGCCTAACCAGTCGATCTCGGCCCTTTTTCCCATCTCGTCATCCCCTTTTCACGGAAGATTAGGGTTCCTCCCCTTCTTTGATTAATCTTGTAGGGAGCAAGAATATTACTCTGATCGACTAAGCGTATCTAAGTGACTGAGCCTACTGTTCGATAAGTTCGCCTTGGTTCCTTTTTTTTTTGAAAAATCTTAAATTTGCACTTGTTTGGAAAAAAAGTGAGGTTTGATGTTTTTTGTTCACCCCCGTATCCTATTTCTTTGTGTTGCATCAATGTTAGAAATGAAATATTTCCATATGAAGTTCTAGAAAAATATCCATACGTGGTTCTTTTCCCCTTATATGGCGTTGTAAAAGAATTCTAACTAGTTGTAGAAAATAAACTCAAGTTGTAATTTTAGATATGCTTGAAAAAGAAATGTCAACTTGAAGTTTTTAAAATATAGGTCAATTGAATTTTTTATAAATGAACTCCGTTAGTGGTCTCCTTCCTCCTATGCTGGTCCAGGCTTGCAGCAACAATGGTGGCTTTTTTCAAACATTTGCTTTCTGTGTCCCACCCTAAGTTTTCATTGTTGAAATTAAAACAATGGTGGCTTATAGCAACATTTTCTTTACTCTGTTAGTGCTATATGTGCAGCATTGTGCTCTTGTTTTCTTTCAAATTAAAAAAAAAGGCCTGCACATTTAGCTTTTACATATTAATAATATAATGACGGTTCAACTCATTCATTCAAGGGATTTATCAGTTTTATGAGGATTTATTGTTACTGTTTGTAACTATTTCATTTTGGTTAGAACACCATCTTTTACATAATGAGCTATTCACTTTATATGAACTAATATATAGTGATTGATTTATGTAGGGGTGTAATGGCTTATCATAATTTGGTTGTGCACTATGGGGATTGACAATATTGGATTGACAATGTAGACGAAGATTATTATTCGCACTTGGAAATGGTGGCTAATGTGTATGCACTAATTGGTAAGAAGGGTGCGAATCTTACTATCTCACGTGGCAGTACTAGTGGGTATTTGATTAAGAATGATAATGATGTAATCCGTATGTTTAGCACACATGGAGTTAATGAGATTCACTTGTTGTTAAAGATAATGTTGATAATCCAGTTTCCACTATAGTTATTCCTTCTGGATAGGATGTAGGTGAAGTTGAAGTTAAAGGTCAAGTTGGAGGGGATGTTAGAGGTGAAGTTGGAGGGGATGTTGGAGGTGAAGTTGGAGGGGAAGTTGGAGGTAGATGTGAGAAAGATAGTAGACAAAGTGAATAAATAATATTGGTACGGAAGATGATGTGCTGGAATTGTTAGATGTATCCTTTTTCTAACTCAGATGATGGTGATTGGATGATGGAGGAAGAGCCAAATGATGTGGATGGGAATGAGTCAACTGATGGGGTTGATGATGAGATATTTAAGGATGATGGCAGTGATGATCAGTTAAGTAATGTGAACTTTGGTGTGTCAATTGATCTAGTGAATAATGATGAAGAGTCCAGTTCTAGGGTGAGGAGAAGGAACTTCCACTTACTGATTATACAGGGCAAACCATTTAAGGTTGTAGAGGCGGGGCAAATTGTGTTTGAGAAAAGGTAACTATTTGTGGATAAGAATGAGTTTAGGAATGCATTAAGAGATTATGCTATCCAAGGTGTCTATGAACTTAAGAGGGATAAGAATGAACTTGACAAAGTGACTGCCCACTACTTAGGTCAATGATGTAATTAGAGAATTCATATATCTATTATACCTGACCGTAGAACATTCATGCTAAAAACCAAAGGGGCAGTATACATGTATAAGGCCTATAAAGAGTAATAATGCAAACTCTAAATAGATAGCCAGGGTATTAGAGTATCACTTAAAGGCAGATCCACATATGAATTATAAGCTAATGTACCAAATTTTGGCTAAAAAGTATAGCACTGAGCCTCACATGATGTAGCTATATAGAGCAAAAAGAAAAGCTCTAGAAGGGGTGGAGGGGAAGCATAGTGAGTGCTATTCCAAGTTGTCTAGATATGCTGAAATAGTTAGGGCAAAATATCCTAGTACATTGATCAAAATTGAGTTACATGAGAGCCATGTGCAATCTAAAGAGCCTCCAATGTTTAATAGGATCTTTGTATGCTTTGAGGCACTGATGAAGGGCTATTTAGAGGGTTGCATACCTTTGATAGGATTGGATGGTTGTCATTTGAAAGGGTCATTTGGTGGTGTACCACTTTGTGCAGTTTTCATCGATGAAAAAAAGGGGATTGCTTCCTGTGGCTTATGGTGTGGTGGAGATTGAGTGCAAGAATAGCTGAAGATTTTTTTTTGGAGTATCTATATGTTTGCTTTGGTGGGGACACCGTAGAAAGGCCATTAATTATAATGTCTTATAAGCGAAAGATATGTAGTTCTTTCACATTCCATGCTTTAATTTGCTTACAAGTTGTTTAATTTCCATTATGTGAATAGTTTACTCATACTGCCTAATCAATGTGCAGGGTTTGGTTGAGGTAGTTACTGAGATATTCTCAGATGCCGGTCATAGATTCTGTGCTAGGCATTTGTATGGCAATTTCAGATCAAAGTTTCGTAGTTTATTGCTGAAGTTTGACTTTTGGAATGCTGTGAAAGCATATGATCAGGTTTTGTTTGAAGACGCCAAGAAAAGATTGAAGGAGCATTATGTCGAGGCTTATCAACACATGATGAAAATACCTCTATTAATGTGGGCAAGGAATGCTTTTTGTCGAGAAGCTTGTAGTAACCATATCACAAATAATGTGTGTGAGTATTTTAATCAATGGGTGGGAAAGTTTAGGAGCAAGCCCATTCTTGGCTTGCTTGAGAATATGAGGACGAAGCTGATGGCAGACTACAGAAGAGGTATGCAAAGGGATGTACTTGGGAGGACAAACATACTCCTTTTGCTAGGCCAAGATTGGATAAAACTATAGAAGTTTCAAGGATCTGTAAGTTGATACCAGCAAGCAAGCAAGAATTCCAAGTGCTGGAAGGAAGTAGAAAATTTGTTGTTAATTTGAGTAAAAGAAGTTGTACCAATGCTGAGTATGAGATCACTGGATTACGTCGTAAACAAGCAATGGTATGTGTTGGTTATACAGGAGGAAATTTGGAGGAATTGTATGATGAATGTTATATAGTAGAAAGATACTTGAAAGCATACAACTATGCCATTCATCTATTACTTGATACAAACCTTGATCCAAGAAATGCTGATGAGAATTTACAGCCTCCACCTCTCAAAAGATTGCTTGGAAGGCTAAGAAAAAAAAGGAGAAAATATGAAGGTGAACCCGTTGGGAGAGAAAGGTCAACCACTATGAGGTGTGATAATTGTAAGAAATTTGGCCATAATAGGAGGACCTGCTGGTGTGCTCCTGTGGCAAAAAAGATATATTTTCTCAAGATTTTTAACTTCATTAGATCATATTACAACATTTTCTTGTGATTTTTATAGAAAAAAAGCATAAGAACACTCCTTTAACCAAGCTAGTATATCCCAACAGTCCCAAGTATGTGATGGAATACCTAAAACTGAATCTCCTTTAAGGAGAAGGGTGGATCTACTACAAGAGGTACATTTGTTAGAAGAGGGAGGCCTCGAGGATGTGGTAGAGGGAGTGGTGGCTCTGGTTGAAGGGAGAGTAGCATTCTAAACACAAGAGTGAGTGGTGGCTCTAGTTAAAGTGGGATATTTGGATTGTTTTTTTGTCCTTTTGCGTGTTAAGGATTGTTACTACTTTTGATGCCATGTACTTTGTTTTTTTTACGTCCGTAGATGTAAAACATAATTACTGCTTTAGTTAAAGTGCTCTAGTTTTTATGTCTTTTTTGGATGTATGTTAATTAAGGGATGGGAATCTATGGATGTAAAGCATGGCTATTGCTTGTGATATCTTATTTAATCAAATAATGGGAATTTATTACATTGTTAATTAAGGCATGCTTTTTGACCAATGGCCAAGCAATGCTTTTACATGTTCTTTCATATGTTGTTTTAGAACACGTACATATCATTGTTGTTTCTCATTCTCAAGTATACCATTGTTGTTGTTCAGTCTCAAGCTTTGCATACTGGGAGCTAAGATAGCATCAGTCATTTGCCGAAGCATCATCTCAAACAACACAAGTACAATATTATAATATTACTATCCTATTAGTAGGTGTACTTTCATGGAATCAATTGTTTGTATAGGGAAATGGAACAGGTTAATATGAGAAGCAAGGGGGGCAAATTACAAAGCTTAATTCAACTCCGTTTGTATATACTAGGATGCTTTCTGATCCTCAGCGAGGCCCCTTCTATTTTCTCAACCTTACTAGAATAAGCATTGCTAGGGTGGTTATTCGAGCTTCAAGATTTACTAATGCTAGTGTTTTTATCGACTCAGGGATAGTAATTACTAGGCTTGTCCCCTCAGTCTATAAGGCACTAAAGATCAAGTTCTTGAAATCAAGTTTCAATTTGAAGGCGTTGTAGAAGTGGATATAGACGTTAGTGGAGTCTTATACTTGGTTAAGCCAGATGCTTTCCAAGTTTGTCTGGCTCTTGCCCCACAGAT
The DNA here is from genome assembly GCA_025769935.1 of Phoenix roebelenii. Taxonomy (NCBI): domain Eukaryota; kingdom Viridiplantae; phylum Streptophyta; class Magnoliopsida; order Arecales; family Arecaceae; genus Phoenix; species Phoenix roebelenii. The sequence continues at coordinate 6,244,498 of JAOXJJ010000359.1, read as the reverse complement.
AGGATACAATCCACCGATGGATGTCATCAAGCCTTACAAGTTAACATTATAGGGGGAGATAGGTGCAAGTCATAGGTGTTGAGCAACTCATAGTTAAAATAACTAATTAAGGATTATCATTTTTCTCTCTTTTCAGTTGAAGGAGTACAAATAAGTGCTATCAATGAAGCAAAAAATAACACTAGACAACAAGAAAACATGATAGCCATTTAATAGAAATAATACCATATTTATTTAACTCCAACGGCCATTACAATAGCACATTTTCCGAAACACTAATACAATTATGGTTACTTAAATATAAACACTATTACAAAAACAAGTAGTGCTAACATTCTAATTAAAAGTCTATTTGTCGTAGCTACGATGCTAGGTGGCTACAATGGCACCGCTTGTTGCAATAATCTAGCCCCGATGAGCTATTCTGAAAACCCACACTGAGTTGAGACATGAGGATGTCCTGCAAAAAAAACAAACGACATTAACTTGGTTCAATAATAAGATGAAACAGAAGAAGATGAAGTGACATTAATTTGAGGCCAAAACAACATGTGATTAAAAATTGTCTTTTGATTCATTATGAACATCGAAACTAGGATAGTATACAAAATATTTTCTACTATATTCGGTTAAATTCAATTAGTTAGAATGGTCCAAACAAGTAATAAACACATGTTTGATCTGAAATCTAGTAACATTAATTTCAAACAGAAACTATTGATAAATTTCTAATGACTTCAAACAATAAACATCTCATAAATTCAATTAGAATAAACTTCATTCGAAATCATACTATGAGCGCTTACATTAATTTCAAACAAAAAACATCTGATAAATCTCTAAATAAATTCAAGTCATAAAGGCCTAGGATTCTGGTGCAAGAAGCAGGCCTACGGTTTCGGTGCAGGGAGCTAGTCTAAGATTCCAGTAGGCCTAACCGAGATTGGGAAGAGAGGATGGGCTGGGAATAGAGACGGTGAAGCAAGTTTTGAGTAGAAGGAAAGAACTTGAAAGGATGCTAGGGAGGATGTCGATGGCGTATGAGAGCTGGACAACTGAGGTGCACAGGAGCATGAGGCCGTCGTCACCCAAGGAGAAGAATGGAGCTAGGTAGGAAGGGAGAAGAGATCGATTATTAGAGAAGGGGATGAATGGAAAAGGTTTCAGCTTCATTTTGGCCTCTTATTGTTGAAGGTTATTTTAATTATTTCATACAATTATTCTAACGTCCAATTTAGGATTACCAATTTGCCTAACAGCATGGGTTAAAGTGTGGGCTGAAAATAAATCTCAAGGATGTAAGTGTTGGTTTTGCAAACTAATGAGTGTACGTATAATTTACATTTAATCTCAGGGAGAGTTTTATAATTTACTCAAAGATTCATAATCATATGCCCCTCTCTTGTTTCATATGCAGTCCTACTTGTAAAAATAATCAAAAAAAATACGCATCCCTTGGCCCCTATAGTCGGAAGAAAAAAAAAAGAAAAAGAAAAAGAAAAGCTTGACATGACTCTATTAAATAAAATACAGTGAAACGCTGCAAAGCAAAATATCCAACCAGCCAAGTGCCCTCGTCTCCACGTTGGCCATTAGCTCCAGCCAAGTAGCAATTGCCAGAGAGAAGGAAAGCATTTCTGGCCATCAACTAGGAATTGTTAGCGGTTGAAAGATCCCTGATTTGATCGCCAACCCAGGTTGACCTGAGCACCAGTAAGTGGGAAAAGATATCAGAATGCTGTATTCCACTAAAGACAGTAGATACTACCACTCAGCATTTGGTCCCAGTTCCTTCTAGAGTATCACTGTATACAAGCAAAGAAGAATTCTCCCATCATAAGCATTCCAGAAAGCCCCTTAACATGACCTGCAAGTGATAAGAAAGATGCTCTAAGTGGAAAGCTACTGCCACTAGGAAGAAGCTTCTTTGTGGAAGAATTCTCCAACCATTGCCTCATTCAATGGACTTAAAAGAATTGTGGTCCACCACTTTGTAGAATCAATAACCTGATGGCTAATTCCTAGCAATACAAAGCATCGTGGACACCACATCAATCATGGTCATCATTTAGCCTGTCTGTTTGTCTTCCACTCGTCCATTTTACAGATGATGCAAGCCAACATCGCAACAACATTTACAGAATTTATCCACCTAAAGAGAGAAATCATGATTTCCTGTAGACATGGAGAAAAATTACTAGTTCTAGGAAAGACTGAAAGACATCCAATATCCAGCCTTTGCCATGTTCAATATCCAATATTTTAATTTTCCACAGAATAATATAGAGATGAATGAGAGACAAATTGGGAACTTAGTTCCTTATCTTTTAGGGTCTGGAAGAACACAATCAGTCTCAGAAGGCCATATTCCAATCTCTGAGTAACCATCCTCAGTTGCACAGGCCCTAAACATTCCCCTTGTGTTAAAAGGCATGGTAACTTCTCCTTTGGCAGAAACAGCAACTAGACCGACATTTCCCCTTGGAACATTATTGACAACATAGGCTGCAGCCTCCTTCAGTGAAAGCCCTTTGTACTCCATCAATGCAGCTACATCCCGGGCAATGGTAGCTCGGATGATGGATTCACCTTTGCCTGTAGCAGAGACTGCACAGAAGGAATTCGCATATGTTCCTGCACCGATGATGGGAGTGTCTCCTATCCTACCCACCATCTTGTTCACCAATCCACCTGTGGATGTTGCTGCAGCTAAGTTTCCACTGCCATCAACAGCCACACATCCAACGGTCCCAATCTGGCTGTCACCTTTGCCGCTAGATGTTTCTTGAGGCTTGTCCTCTTTGACAGGCTGGGTATAATCAATCTGCAAAGTGCATTTACTCAAATCATCACTTGTAAAATCAGTAAATAATTCGATAATGCTTTTCATCAGGCGTGTGGTGACACAGTGCTATTGCTCCTGGAAAAACTTCAAAAAGGCAACAGAATTATTCTATCATAGCCATTTGATGACCCACTTGTCGTACATGTGATGGCTTAAACAAACTAGGTGAAGGACCCCAGTCACCTATGATATAATTTTCAATATTAAGAAAACTTGCAAGAGAAACAATCCAAATGGTAATCAAATAGGACAACCATTATGGTCTTGAGTAGAGAAACCTAAGGGCTGCAGTCCAGAAAGAAAATCAAACCAAATGCACTAACTGGATAGGCTGTCATAACTCATTAAAGTTGACTATCACATTCAAAAAAAAAATAGACACTGACAAAATGTTCATTATGCTTCTCTTTTAAGTCTATTAATACTATCCAAGAGTGCAATATGCATTGATGTCTAGAAAGTGGACCTTGAGACATTAAAGATATGTTAGGTTGGAACAAAATGGCAGAGGTGCAGGAGATCATTTCCTTGGATTTGACTTCAGCACAGCCCCTGCCAAAGTTAAAGGAAACTTTTCCACTTTCACCGAACCACAAACAGATGGAACTGCTGACTTCTGCTGAAACCAAAGTACAAGGCTGCGACTTCCACCCAGCCAAACACACCCTAAGAACTATGCAATGAGCTATGACATACAAAAATTCCAGATTGAAATGTGAAATTGCATTAGTACATGTTTATTTGAAATGATGGAGGGAGGAATGCTTCCTAGGAATGCAAGGCAAAGTTATTCAACATATTGAGTTCCAAAGTGCAAGTATGTCCAGATGAAAGCTGATGAAGAGGACAGGACAAATCAAGTGACATTGCCCATGATATTTCATGAGTGTTTCACAAATGTAAAGTCACGAAGGCTCAAATATTGTGTTAAGTCTGCAAAAATAGGGCCAGATAAACATGACAAATGTGCTGTAAAAGAAAGAATGCAAAGCATAATTTGGAGCAAACTCAGAAGCATACTTGCACACGGTTAGCTTCTTTTGCTTGCTTCAGTCTCTCAACATTTTCAGGAGTGATGAAATGATTTGCATCTACAGTTTCTACACCCTGTAAATTTAACATATCCAGTCAGATAATTGGGCAAATACAAATCCACAACCACTTTAGTCAAGCAGAAATAAACTAAATCAGGATCCAACTGAGAAACTAAGAGATTATTCATTGCATGACATGAGATGAAACTCTGGAAATGCGGCCATGGTGCATTTGTAGCATCAGAGGGATAACTGCGATAAAAATAGGAATAGATGATCATGTTCTATACTGACACAGTCCATACAAGTAATCTTATCAAGGAATTTGAGATGAATTTTTTAGTTCTTATCAAGACACAATTTATAAAGTGTAAAGCAGGAATAGATTGTAAGATTAGCAGAGCAAACAATGCCCTGTTCCTTTATGAAAAAAACTACTAGCTTGCTACATCACTCAGCGGACTGAATCAAGAACAGATTTGCATATAGACTATATTCTACAAGCCAGATGACTGAACTTCTAGAATATCCAGATCTGGATATTAGGTGTGGGAACGAGCCAACTCTAGATTGCATGCGAGATCCAATGTACATGACTCCTACTGCTGGACTACAAGATAACTTCAATGCTGATTAGTTCTCTATATAAGATACAGTGAATAACTTCCTTAATGCACATCATTACAATTTCTGACTCCCTTATTTACAAGAGTAGCCTGTGCGATTTATAAACAATCTTAAAGCATGTCATCTCTTCAGTAATTCTTCCACCTACTGAGTGGTTTATGGTGCATAGTTGGGTCACAGGTAATTCACTGACTGGGTAATTGTGTATTCCTGTACCTATAGAAAGTGGTTCACAAAAATCAAAAAGTGAAAAAAAAGGAGTTAGCTGAATGCATGCTAAATGCATTTGCCAATAAGATGGACATGTGCACGCTACAAATACAGATACCACGGAAGATTTTGTATTGAGTATTCCAATTTCACCAATCACTCAAAATTAACACGAGAAATTTGTCTTGGAATGGGCGGGTGGGGGCGGGGATGGGCGGCGGGGGGGTGTGTGTGCGGGGAAGGAGGAAGAGGAGGTGAAGGTGAGAAAAACTTGGAAGTTTGAAAGCTTGTCGAACTACAGAAGGGGAAATAAGTCATACATATTACCTATTTAGTCAAATCAATTAGTTCTTCCTCAAAATCTACTCCTATTCACGGATAAATTCTCAACCATCAGTGAAGGCCTTTATACTAAGTCCTCCCACATATCCCTTATGCAAGATCCAACGTACATAACTCCTACTGAGAATTACACCATTAGTCTGCTAAAATTTGAGTCCAAAATTATCATATTTCCTTTTAGTCCTTTTATTTATATAACAGAGTCAAACTGTTGTTAAACAACATTCAGATTTGACTTATGAAGTTCTTAAACTGTAAGCCACGTTTGCAACATTAATATAGCCTCATTTTCTTTTGTGAGAATATGGCATAACTTTGTAAACCAACAATTCATCTAGGTTACTTTGAGTAGACATTGAGTCTCATGGCCCTAAAATATAATTCTACAAGCACTAAAGTTGCAAAGACGGTCTTGCAAGAGGATAGTAACAACTTTGAGGAAGAGTTTCTGCTAGGCAGATGGAACCACGTAAACATGTCGAAAACCGGTGAGGGGAAAGGATTGGGCTCATAGGGGTAGCAGAACTCATTTTCTCAGGTATAAAATTTACCCTCGTCCAATCCGTTTTGTCCAACAATCCCATTTAATACTGGGCTTCGACTATAGAAACGAGAGTAATACGGTTAAAGGCAATATCACCTTATGAGGTGGAATAAAGTGTGAAAGGGTCGAGGCAAAAGGTAATCTTAAGGTGAGGATTGAAGAGACTTAAGTTTAAATGTATCAGGCAGGAGGAATTGAGGATTGGAGTGTTCAAGTGGAGTCAGCTAATTGAAATGTTTCCCCGGTTTGGAGCAAGGTGTCAATTTTGAAAATGAAATAATGTCATATTCTTATTAGGTACATGTCCTACCTATGGAAGGAACTCATGAAAGATAGGCAAATCAAAAGTTTAGGGCAAACATTAAGGACCCAGTCCTTTCTAATGGTACTGTGCTTGATCATGAAGAGACCTCAAGTCCCTCCAGAGCCGGTCATCTTAATTCATCCTTGCTGGGATGGACCAAGATAGACCAAGACAGTTGCCTCTCGACATTTGGGATGGCTAGCATCCGAGCACCAATTTTTTGATTGTTTTTTATTTTTCTTTTTATTCTTCTTAATATTCTTATCAATGATCATCTCAGTATCATACCAATCAGGCCCTAAATTGGGACTAATCCTAGTACTGGGAGTTTGGTTTAAGGACCAATTTAATATGGGGGGACATAAAAGGGTCACTTGGTGTTCTATTGCCATAAAATTTGCACTTGCAAAACATCAAGGTTTGTTTGGACTTTAGAGGTGAATGACTATGAAGTTACTTCAAGCCCATCAATATGTAGATTTCTTAAGATGATAATCCAATAAGCTTACCTCATCATTAAAGCTACATCTTGATTCAAGCACAGTGATATGAGAAGTTAGAAAGTAAAGAACCAAGCCTTTTACAGGTTCATATAATGTTTCTAATACATGGATAAACTTGATGACAAAAGGAAAGTCTAGGAAGCCCAAGTTTTCTTTAGGATTTGGCTTTTGCTTGTGCTTGTGGGTTCCCACATTGTCATAAGCCTAACACGGACAGAAGAATGTGATTAGAATCTGTAAGATTTGGAGCAAAGATCAAGGGAAATTTCAATTTCTTCTCTCCTAGACCTTTCCCATTGGAATATGAGCATCATTTTGTTGTGCACATTCACTTCTAGCTAGCTTATTGTGCAGTCATGCAGATCGACACTAGCTGTAAATGCAAGTGGAACTTATTTTCCTTCTATATATGGAGATATTTATTGATTACTTCAGCTACAGTTCTCCAGGGCAAAACTGGTCACTTTTAGTATTCTGTACCATCCTAAAATTCTGCTTTCTCATTACCACTTGGCATGAGAATCCTTTTCTTCTGCTTAAAGCTTTCTCCACTCCCATTATAAAGAAAGGATCAAAGTATCATGAATCCTGCCTCAGAGATCAGCACCTCATGCATATCATCCCAACACTTGGCAAGCAATTTCATGGAAAAATATGCAAGTCTATTACAAAACCTGCAATTGACAGATCAATATATCATAGTCGACTTAACTTTTTTTAAATATAATCAATTTAAATTGTTTTAATACTAGTGCACAGACATGTTTTAAGAAAAAAGAACATAAATTTAACTAACCTACAGAGAGCTAGGATCATGAATTATCCTAGATATCTAAGTCCATTGAAGTATATTTGAGAATTTCATATATTCAATAATCGGTCATAAAATTGACATTATGCAATTATTTAGACAGCAATGATACAAATAAACTCAAGATTCACGATAAAGCCTATAAAGGTTACATGGAAACATGTAACTAAATTTGCACATTAACAACATAAATTAAGTAGAAGATGGATATGATTGGTACTTTGGACAGCTCATTTGCTGATACTATTGTTTGAAGTTTATATACTAGGAGATATGATGAGTTTGAACCATTTGTTCAATATTTATGACAAATTTTATTTCACTATGATACCAATGTAATGATCAAGTGATGAAATTATTATTAACATATAAAAAATGAAAATCAATAAGCTCCTAGAGTACCAAGGAAGCCATTCGACTGGGCAAATATAGGTTCAAAACATGAAAGTAAGGTCAAGCTTATAAGAGTGCAAATTGCCATGTCTTGATGCATTCAAAGAAATATACACTAAGAAGCATGGTTGGCCGAACCAATCCAAATCAGGCAGTTTGGACCGTAATGAGCTCAAACTGTCAGGTTGGTTGGCCTTTTAAAACCTCCCAAGCCCCCTGTTCAGCCATTTAAAGTCTCCGATGCCATTGTTCTGCCTTTTAGAGTCCCCTGAGATGTCGTTGTGCATCCCGAGCCCCTCGAACCCCTGCTAAAGCCCTGAAAGAAGTCCTCTCGCCCTCTCCCTCTCCCCCCTTCTCTCTCTCCTACTCTATGGTCATTGCTCATTGCTTGGCTTATTGTGCGCCTATCCCATGGCAAAGGCCCCCATGCCCCCTATCTCACTTTTCGAGAAGAGGGTCTTCTTCAGAACCCTTTCCCATCTTGACTGGTCAAAGGGGTGGAGGGTTCAAATCCCTTCGATGCTCTCCGCCATCTCCATTTCAAAGAGAATGCAGAGGAGGCCGAGCGTGGGCAATAGGAAAAATACGATGTGCTCTCACTCCCTCTCTCTCCTTCCCTTCTTCGCTCCTCCCTCCCACCCTCCCTCTCTCTCTCTCCCCATCTTCCTCTCCCCCTCTCTTTCCTTGTCTTGGTACGTCCTAGAACAACATGGTATGGACCTACACCATACTATGCCAGTCACCAACTAGTGCGAGCCTTAGTACCGCTTCAACAAAACTTACTGAGAAGCTTAGTATAGAGATATCCACCCATGCCATGTTGTTCATAATCAGCTAGCATGATCAATACAATTATGGTGCGGATGGACATCTTGAGTCTTCCTAATTACCTACGTACCTACATTCACACGTATATACATGCATGCACATGTGTATATAATACATACGCATTCACAATGAAATGGAAAGAAAAAAATAAAAATTCTAGATGGAGATAAAAACAAAATGGGGTTGTTCTTCAATATCAACCAGGGAACCATTTGAGTGTGCACACCCACTAAAATGCAATTTCATGTACCGCTTGCACTGGTTTGACAAAGTTTTGGATCTATAAAAGTAAGAATTTCCACTACAATTCCTTACAGTGTTCATAACCTAACCATATATCTATAATAATACGATGATAACACTTGTTTAAATTAACATTAGTTCAATTTCTGAAACAATTAGCATTAGTTTAAATATAAATTATATAAAATAAACATATAAATCACATATCACCATTTAGTTATACAATGACTATGCAAATTGAGATAGCTAGAGCAATAAAACCAGCGGTTACTAATACAATTGAGCATAGGAAAAGAATCTCAGATGACAGAATAGGAACCCCATGAATAATATAAGATAATCGATAGTCAAGGTATTCCTTCTATTATCCGGTTTTCCACAATGAATGACAAGAAGAAAGGTATCCAGATAGCACTAACTTGCTCCCTTGCAAATGCCTCAGCACCATCAAAAGCTAGATAAATATGCGGAGTCTTCTCCATCACAAGTCGTGCAAGAGATATGGCATTAACAACAGTAGATAGACCTGAGACGGCTCCACATTTCTTGGTGTTACCATCCATGATGCAAGCTTCCATTTCAACAGTACCATCGGTGGTCAAAACAGATCCTTTGCCAGCATTAAAGTGGGGACAGTTTTCCAGTTCACGAACCTGCAGAATGCATTCAAATTTGAAGAGACTATTAGAGGGGAAAAATAAATATGAGAACAGCATTTATTCTAAAATGTTTCTGGGCCTAATCAGCAGGAACTTGCAGTAATGTTAGACAAAATGCTGGCAGTTCTCAATCTACCATGGCAGTAAATGTGGCCCAATTTATAAAACCACTAAGAGATCTTCCATACTTGTGGACTTCATTGACTGAGCAAGAATTGCATGGAGACTGAAGTTGAGAAGTCAGCTTGAAAGATGCCAAGTACCAAAATACCACAACTAGAAGCATGGTATCTGATATCCCAGACAACCTCAGCATCTTTTAGAAAAGCAAATGTATCAGTAGGCTTGTTCCTAGAACAAGAATGTTAAGTTCATATAGGTGTTTATGTATCAGAATGAAACATACAGCTTAAGAGGATGATATAATCAGTTAATAGCTTCATCTTTTCCAGTGTATGAAACCAATAAAGATGAGCCAGTATTTACAAAAAATGCCATATCCTTTGATATAAAGCACCATGTTGAAGTATTCAGTTTTTTAGTCAGCATAATGAACACTTCTTTCATAATTAAACAGATAAGGCATGTCTAAGTCTAAGTTATTAAAAGAACGGCAATCTAGGCTCAGCAAAGAAACTGACCGAAGGTTTACAAGGAATTTCGAATGACATGGCATAAGATTACCTCACGTTAGATGTATCTCAGCAGAAATTATGTTACTGGTGTGGCATTTCTCTGCTGTGATGGAAGCTCAAATCTTATGTTTAGCACCTCTTTCAGGAGGAAACGATATATTAACATCATTAGATCTTCTACATGCATGATCTCATTATCGCACTTTTCAGTTTACTACACAACCACGTTAAAATTCCCAAGTCTGCAACATTCGTTGTTCTTCTCAATCATTTACCTTATTTACCATTTCTCCTTAACAAATATAATATCATAGAAATATGTCCCATAACAGTTTTCTGCATTCCTTGTACTAGCCAGAGTTGTCCTCGATAAATAATGAATAGATTAGGATGGAAAAAGGATCAAATAAAAGAGATTCCTTGTCCTAGAGGAGATATTCATTCGTTTTTATATCCTTTATTCTATTCTGATCCATCCACTAATGGGTCTGAATTAGGAAGAGATATGTGAGAAACTTTTGGAAGTTACAAGCAGTGAATGATCATCGAAGCAAAGATAGGTGCAGAATTTAGGATTTTTAAAGAAGAAAACTATTTGGCAATAAAACGTCATTTTACACAATTTTCAAATTAAAAAATGGTCCATTTTATATTTCTCCCAGGAAACATGTAAGGAAAAAAAGAACTATATCACGAAAACTACATAGAGTAGATATAAAATTATATCCTTTTTGTTCAACCTAGATTATTCACTCTTTTATCAAATTACAGCAGTAAAACGCAGTAAAATAGCACACCTTGACGCCCTAAAACCCTGCTAATTTTCCAGAGAAACATTTCTAACATCACAATGCCATAATCATAGCCAGGATCATCAAGCCCTCATCCAATGTATAAATAAACAAACAAATAATATCAGGGTTCGCAAACATTCCGAACTGCACGATTCCAAGGTCTAATTCTGAGGAACGTTAATTATCATTCCACCTAGGTTCTGATACCGTGGAGGAAAATCAGAATTAGCACAAGATTATTCGAAACGGAAACAATAATTCGATAGACTAGGAAGCACAAATGAGGTTATATTCAAAACAACTAATCAAGTCACGCACAGAGACACAAGTATTGAAGAATCCAAATGGTATGGATCGTAAAGAAGTAAAACAGAGAAGAGATATTAGGTGGGGGTGGGGGCAAAGAATGGCATCATGGGAGATAGATAGGATTTTTGGTGGGTTACCACGAGCTCCACGACATCGAGCGGAGGTCGGCTGGCTTTGAGGGCGGCGACCCCGATGGCGAGGCATTGGCGGAGGGCGGCCTCGCGCGGCGCCCTCCGCTCCGGAGGGAGCGAGTAAGGGATGTCGCCCGCTCCTCCGTGGAGAGCTATCGACCATCCCATCTCCAAGCTTTCTCTCTCCGCCCCCTTCGGCGCTCTCGCTCGATCTCCTCCGGGAGAGTGTCCAAGTAGTAGTAGGTGAGTGGGCCTGGTTCGAGATTCCATGGGTAATAAACGAGCCGAGCTAGAGCGAGCCGGCCCTGGTCCAAGCTCGTCTTCTTTGGAAATCAAGCTTAAAGCTTGAGCCTGAACCAGCTCACTTAAGTTTCAGCCAGTTATCTTTTCTAAATAATGTGTATAAATATCTAAAATAAACAAATAAAGAGACAAGCAATACCTTTGTTTCCATCAAATCTACAATCAAAAGGAGGATTTTGCAAACATGAGACCATGAATGAATCTAGTACCAACGAGCCAATGAGTTGGTTGGTTATCTTCCTCGAACCAAGTAGCCGAACTGTGGTGGATATAGAACATGATCAGATTAATAGTTTGGTTTGATTGATTGTAATATCTAATCATAATTTTCTTGAGCTTTTCTTTTTATTGTAAAGTTTATTTTCTTGAGCTTTGAAACATTAGATCCCGGAGTTCTTGCCTCCAAATATTCATCATAGGCAAGTAGTAAGTGGGAGATTTGTGAGATGAACTCTAATGGACCCTTTTGCCTCATCTCTTCCTTCAGCTTCGAAGTCACCTCTAATACGGAATGCTTACTCAATTGCACTTTAATATACTGCTTACACCAAGTCTCAATAATCCAACGGGTAGTCAAAAGCAAGGACCATGTGGATTAAAGTAAATCAGAGTAGATGAGAATCACGACTCTTGTTCTTTGAGAATATTATGCAAAGAATAGAGATTTAGGCCGAACCCGTGGAATTTGGCCATAATGTAGATTAGTAGGCCAAAATGTGGAGTCTTAGCTATGGAAGATAGCCACAAAAGGCAAAAGCGATTATAACTGTTTTAGATTCCAAAAAATAGAAGATTCCTTTGTATGTCAATAAAGACGGTTAAAACAAATTACGGCAGATGAGTTGAAGGCCGATAAGGCATGACTATTGGTCTGATAGTTACAGAATGACCATGCTTACATATAGTGGGGAGATGGCTGATGATAATTACTAGAAATATTGGGAGTGGAGACTAGACGTGAGAAGCAACTTTCAGAGTGGATAATTATTATATTTGTGGACAATTATTATATATTAATATAAATAAGTGAAATGGTATTCTATATAAGATCTTTAGATAATCAATCAATCCAGTTCATTTATCCTACCTTTTCTTACGTTTTATCTTAGAAGTAGGCGTAACATAGTTCTTTTACCATAGTTCTGCACTACACCTTTTACCGTAGTTTTGCACTACACCCTTTACCGTAGCTTAGCGCTACAACTTTTCCACCGTAGCCCCATGCTACATTCCTATCCAGATCCATCTCCGTCAAATGATAGTAAGATGATAGCGAAAGTCCTTAAAAGTCAAGGCACTTGAACTCAAGCTACTCTCTATCCTTCCTTCTGATCATCATCCTTCCTATTAGTCAAACATCGGTGGTGTGCCCTTGCACATATCTTCTAGCATTGCTAGAACTTGTTACCCTTGCTAGCTAGCCGAGTTTTCTAGAATCCTAAATTTTTTAGCACATCCAGAATGGGGTAGAAAAGAAAGGGACAACAAACTTCTTTAGCATGTCTAGTGGGATGTTGTGTAGTCATCGTTACATTATCTCCAGTGGAACACTGTGTAGTCATCATCACATTGTCTTTGATAAGATATTGCATAGTCATCATCACACTGGTTTTGATAGGATAATTGCATAGCTACCATCATGTCACTATCAAAAGAAGCCAAGAAACAACTACAGAGAAAGTGGTTGTTATATTAATACCACTTTTAGAGTGATATGTGCCATCTTCGGCTCTCATAGTGGGACATTTTGAAAGGCTTGTTTCCATAGTTGAAAACCATAGTGCATTCCAGTGAATTCTATGATAAAGTCAGCTATGCCCATCTTTGTATTGGACAAATTAGCTTATCAATGAAAGTGTGAAAGTACTATAGTGCATAAAGAACCAAAGTTAGAGTCTCTGGCTCATCATGTGGCAATAACTAAAGATTACATCATGAAAACCTCAGAACCTACTAATTGAGGTACCATGGAAGTTATGCCAATAAAGATACAACAAATTGAACCATCAAGGATTATTTCGATCAGTACCTGGTCAAAACTAGAGATCATCGGTCAAAGAGTGAGTCAAAGGATCGCTGGTGAATTTTGCAAACACTTCCCAACATTAGTGCCTGACTAAGAAGATTATGTAAAGGGTAGAGACTAGGTTGAATTGGTAGAATTTGGCCCTATCGTAGATTAGCAAGTCAAAAGGTCAAGTCTTAGTCATGGAAGATAGTCGGTAGAAGGCAGAGGCAATTATAATGGTTTTAGGTTCTCAAGAGCAAAGGATTTCCTTATAGATTGAATAAGGAGAGATAGTCAATACAAGCTATGTGAGGATGAGTTGAAGGCTAATATTGTATGACTATCAGTCTATTAGTTGCAGAATGACCGTGCTTAGTCTCTATAGAGGACCCTTTAACAATCAATCCATCTAGTTCATTTTTCTTATCTTTATCTTTTATACTAAGAGTATGCGTAATTTAGTTCTTTTGCTATAGCTATGTACTACACCTTTACCATAGCTCCACATTACACCCCTTACCATAGCTCCGCATTACATATTTATACAGACTTGGCTACAACCTTTCCATTGTAATCCCACAATCCCATCCTAATTAATATCCTATGAATAGTGGTATGGTGATGACGAAAGTCCTTCAAGGTCTAGGCGCTTGGACTCGTGCTACTCTTTATCCTTCCTTCAGGATCATCATATTTCTGATTGATCCAATGCCGGTTGCATTCTTGCACATACATCTTCTAGCATTCTTAGAACTTGTCACCCTCTACCAGCCACCCGAGTTTCCTCTAACCAAAGTTCTCTCGCACACCTAGAATGGGGCGGAAAAGGAGGGCTAACACATACGAGATAATACATCACTGTAATACCTGAACATTTCAATCTACAATTAGCATAAATATGTGAATTGCATTGCAAAATACCTATGATACTTTTCATAGGTGAGATCTTTCCTGAGTTGCAAGGGTTCATGTTATTACTTTTTCATTGTAGCATAAATAAACATAATCATCAATTATGTATTTTTAAAGAACTTTAGAAATATATAAGAATATTGAAATATGTGAATTGTCGATATTTCAAAATATATTAAATAAAAATTTTAGAATATTATAAAGAAAAAAATAAAGTTAATCATTTTTATCAAAAGGAAGAGGATTGAACTTTACATGAAAATAACTAATTATTAAAATATAATTACCATGATATATTTGAAACAAGCATATCTTTATGATATTAATAAGTTCGAATAAGTATTATAAACTATAATTATATATTATAAGTCAATATTATCAAAGTGGCTAAGTAGCACACAACATTGCAAGAGGTCTTGGGTTTGATTCCTTCTATAGGTATATAAAAGAATTTTCTCTTCTATTAAATTGTAAGCATATATCCTGACCCATATATGAATTCAATAGTGACAAAATTTTCTTACATTTTGTGACAATATTATCACAAAAATATAACCTTTCTGATGATGAGTTTGGTTACATTACCATAGATTAATCTTTAGTGCTGAAGAATATATTTTATTCATGAAATTCTTTTACCTTTTGTGATGAATAATATTGTCACAAAATATAATCTCTTTGATGATGAATTTGTTTATATCACCATAGATTAATCTTTGGTGATAAAAAAATATTATATCATGATGAAATTGTCAATTTTTTGTGACGGAAACTATCATAACCAAATATATTATTTGATGATGAATATGTTTTTATCATAATTAATACGTATTTGTTGGTGAAATACTTCTATCGTCACCATATACCTTTAGTGACACACTTTTCCTAATGAGCATCATGAACATTTTTTTTCATCACCAAAAACTTTTTATGACGAAATTGATTTTTTGGTGACGACTTTTTTATCAATATTATTTTTTGGTGTATCTAACAACTATCTCACATTCCTGCTAATATTTGGCAAATGGTTCCATTTATTAGCCAAATTCACTGTATCGACCATAACATTCACCACCACAATTAGATCTCGCCACCTTTATTATCTTCCCATGCTATTTTTCAATCTCGATTTTAAATATCTTAAACTTGTCAAGTGCTTCAAAGTTTTCTTAAAAAGATAGACATACCGATAGTGAGAAAAATCATCAATGAAAATAATGAAATACCTACTAACATAGATAGCAGGATTTAGGAGTCCACTAATATCTGTATGAATGAGTTCTAAAAGTTTATTACTATGTGTGGATTTTTTTCTTTAGTTTTGATAAATTTGCCCCTAAGATAATCAACACAGGTGTAAAAATCACTAAAATCAAGCGAAAGTGGAATTTCATCATCAATTAATCTTTTAATCCTCTCTTTAGAATATGACCCATTCGCTCATGCCATGACATAGAGGATTTATCCTTGGCCAATTGCTTTTTAGAGAAAATACCATCTACATGCATAGAAGAGAATTCATTTAATTCTAGAGACAATGTTAAGACAATGTAAACCAATGCATAAAAGTCCTCCACCAACAACTGAGAGCCAAAAAATAGTTCAAAATTTCCATTACCAAAAGCAATCTAAAACCACTAGAATCAAGTTTAGAAAAAGAAATTGAATTTCGCCTTATGGATGGTACATAAACAGTATTCTCTTAAATAAGAGTAAATTAAGACCTTAATTCTAGTCTAATATCTCCTACAAGCTCAACTTAAACTCTGACTCCATTTCCGATGAATACATTGACTTCATCCTCACTTGTCCTCCTCTTATTTTTGAATTTCCGCAAACAATTAGTAACATGAATAAATGCTCCACTATATAACCACCAAGAATGTAATGGAACATCTACTAATCCAGATTCAAAACAAAGAAGGGCTAGTGAGTTACCTCAATGTATGTTCTTCTTCTCTAACCAATTCTTATGCTTCAAACATTCAGATTTCTTATGACCTTATTTTACAGAAGAAACATTTGAAATTTTCTTAATAGCAGCTTGTGGGCCTCCAGGATTCTAGTTTTCACTCTCAGAATTGTGACTCTGACCATCCCTTTTAGAACCATTACCCTTTTTCTTATTATATGTGGGGCCCTTAGGGCGTGACTGATACACTGCATCAGCACTCTCATATTTTTTTCTAAGATATTTTTTGTCCTTTTGAACATAAACGGAAATGAGTTCATTCATATTCCACTTATCCCTCTATTCATATATTAAGTTTTAAGGTGACTAAATTGCGCAGGGAGAGAACTAAAAGCTTGATGAATATAAAAAGCATCATGGATATAGATCTCAAGATGATTGAGCTTGGATGCAATACTATTTAGTTTCATGATGTAAGTCCTAACACCATTAGTACCCTCATACCTCATATTGATTAATTTATTTATTAGCTCTCTAGCCTCAGCCTAATCAGATTCTACATGCCTCTTACTTATGGCATCAAAGAATTGCTTAGCATTACCATTATCAGGTATAGTATATCAAATGGAATCAAATAGGGACCTTTTCATGATTATCAAGCTAAAATGATTCGTTTTCTCTCACTTATTATAGGCAGACTTTTGTTCTGAAGTGATCTGAAATGGAGGATCATCATGCAATGCAATATCCAATTCCATCAAAATTAGCACTAGCTCAATATCATGTTTCCATGTTTTATAGTTTGTTTCGATCAAAGTTTCAATAGGAGAAGTAATGTTATTCACAACAAAGGTGCCAACTGCTAAACAATCTTTATGTAGTTAATTAATGGACAAATATAGGCAACAAATATACATGAAAATATTTATAAGCATTATGCTAATGAGAGCCATTGGTACAATGCCACAAACTTTCTTTGGAAAGAAAGTGACTCACATAAGGTATTCTTTCTAGAGTACAGTGGAATTAACTAGTAAGGTATCATCTGCCTTCGGAGATCCATCTACTTTGGTAGAATCAATCCCCTAGAGCATGCACACTCACTAGCCAAAAAAAAAAAAAAATCTTCAGTAGAATTATAATATGAAATCAACTTTCTTTGGGGAGATGATTGTGTGCAATAATTCCACAACAATTCTCAATCCCTTTCAATCACTTTGGTGGTCACCATCTATTGAAATCTACAACCTTCAAAAAAATAGGGCTATGCGTATAAATCCATTCATTAACCTAGATGCACCAACAACATGCAATTCAACAAAAATTAACATAACTCAAAACACATTGTTATTAAATCCAAATGTGAGAGTACACAAAATTTACAATGGCCTATTCAAGGACCTTTATGCAATAAAATTATATTATAGGGGCCATAACATAATCATTTAAGGACCACTACATAATAATACTTTAGCGCAGGGACAAATAATTATTAAGGTACCTTTATGTAATAAAATGTTATCATAGGCATTAACATGCCATTTTTGAAGAACTTTTATGAAATAAAATATTTGTTCAAGGACTAAATTGAAAATTTCTTGTTCCTTTTATTTTATTCATATTTTTTGGGCTAATTGGGTTTGGATTTCAAGTCGAAACCCAAAATCCGAAACCGAAGTCCTCATCTTCTTCCCTCTACATTGTGGAGGAGGATGGGGCCAAAACCGGCGTTCCTCCCTGTCAAAACTCGGCAAACGATCGTCAGAAAACTTCAATTAGCGGACCGCTGCCCTCTCCCACTCCACCCATCATCGGTTTGCCAGCGATTGAGAGGGGAACCGCCGGTTAATTGAGATCCAATGGTTTTTTTTTTTATAACTAAACAATGGGTAGTTATCAGAAAACTGCAATTTTGCTTACAACTGGTCGTTCAAGCTTGACGTTGGCGCCGTTGGCTGCTAGCTTCGAGTCTAGCAGCCGGTTGCCCTTTCTCTTATTTTTCTCGAAATCAGATGGAAAGAAGAAAAGAATTCGTAGTGGCTTAACGAGCTTGCCGTCAGCCTATCCTAGACGGTGGCCAACGACAACGAGGAACTTGAGTATTGCCATCCCTCTTTTTCTTCCCCCTTTTCTTTCTTTTTTTTTTTTTGATTTCTTCCTTTCACCCCTTTTTTTCTGGTTTTTACCTTTAATTATTGAATCCGTAATTTTGATTCTAATCTCCTATAAAATTTAGGCTTTGATATCATATGTGTGATTTTTTATAAATAATAAGAAGACGATATTAAAAAATATAAATAAATCAAAAATAATAAAAACACACTCTGAGATCGTT
Source organism: Phoenix roebelenii (assembly GCA_025769935.1). Classification (NCBI taxonomy): domain Eukaryota; kingdom Viridiplantae; phylum Streptophyta; class Magnoliopsida; order Arecales; family Arecaceae; genus Phoenix; species Phoenix roebelenii. The sequence continues at coordinate 6,225,816 of JAOXJJ010000359.1, read as the reverse complement.
GAGCAATCATTGATGATCGCTACAGTGAGATTTTTTAAAAGAAGAAAGCATAACAAGCAGGATAGTTCTTTCTCTTCTTCTCCTCCCTGATATCTATCTTCTCAATAAAGTAGGTGCCCGTAGAAAAATGTTAAAATCTTAATTTTTTAGAATCTCTCTCTCTCTCTCTCTCTCTCTCTCTCTCTATATATATATATATATATATATATATATAAATATAATAGAAACATACCCTAA
>JAOXJJ010000359.1:6209548-6225385 GCA_025769935.1 Phoenix roebelenii | reverse complement strand
CTCTCTCTCTATATATATATATATATATATATATATATATAAGTATAATGGAAACATAGCCTAATTATTAATGCTAATGGAACCATTTATTACAAAGCTTATTAACCAAATCAGACATGGACTAATACTCATTACACCATATGACTAAGATAATAATGTCCAAAATAATCATATGATTACAAATTAATTATAGGCTTGTTACATATTCATTCAAACAACAACTTAGCCTATATTATTTATAATAAATTAAAACAAAATTAGTCCATAACTAATGGAAGCTCATTTTATGAGAAATTCTAATTTTTAGATTATAAAAGTGATGCAATGGAAAGACTACTATGAATCAAGAAGCGGTAAGGCTAATTCCTCTTATCATTGGGGTGGTGGAGAAGGATTTGTGCGTACCGTGGATTACCTTCTGACTCCGATTAGCTCTCTTGAAGTGAGAACGACGGGTTCGAACGTTAGTTATGAAAGTCGATACCGTGAGATACCGTCTTTCTGCTGAAGATTCCATGCATCTCAAGAGCAAATATGATCCTGGGGCATGGGGAATCCATGCTGCCATTGGTCAAGCTTTCACTATCTGTCTCTCCATTGATTGCAGTTTTTTTTTGATGTCGTATCAAAGAATGCTCTTCTAACACGCAATGATGAAGCTGAAGGGCATTTATCATTGGCTTGTTGGCTAAAAGTTTGTCCTTCATAAATTTGTACTTATTATAATTGTGGCTGCTAAGAAAATAACTTTTTTCTTACTGAAGGATGCCTGGAGTCTGGAAACCATCCGGCTTGCTTGGGGATCAAGGAGTATACGATCCATCTACATCATATATATCTTGGATTTATTGGTATTGGCTTTCATGCAAAAGAGAATAGACATTGATATTTATGATACGTACTGAGACTGGCCAGATTCCCTATGGTTTGCTTACGAGGATTCTATGATCCATTTGCATCGCATCTGAAGTGTTCCGTTAGTTTGCTAGATTTTGTATGAAACATTTTACATCATGTTTATAGGAAGCAATGCTAGATTGAAGTGGTTAACACAAACTAAACCCAACCCAAATGCCATGGCCGGCATGGTCAGACTGACCAGATGCGTTTGTAAGCTATAGCTAGCTGAAATTGTTCTTGCCCAAGTTAGGAATTTAAAAGCGTTGGGACTCTCTTTTCTACGTCAAAGAGAAATACTCTCCCTAAGAGAGATTGATGCATGTACCAAAAGGGGAAAAATATAGAAGAAGATTGATGCATGTATAAGGAGGAAGAATCCTTAACCAGAAGAGGTACTCTAATTGCCCCAGTAAATCTAATGGTAAAAGCAAAGTGGAACTAAATGATAACTAAAATATATTTTCAAAAAGGAGTGTTTCTGCACATAAATATATATCGTAACTATACTTGATATATTACTTGATATATACACATATATCCTTCAAAATCAATCTATAAATGTACGTATGTACGTATGTATGTACATATGTACGTACGCGTATATGTATGTAGGTATATATGTTTGCATGCACAGACAAATGAATGTAGGTATGCATGTATGTATGTATTTATATATTTACACTCTACATCTATCCATACATACATACATACATACGCTTATATATCAATTTTGAAGGATAAATATATATAACAAGCTAGCCATCGTTATGAGATATATATGCGGAAAATTTCTTTTTTAAAATTCTTTTTTTTAGCTATCATTTAATGCCACATTGTTTTTATCATTAGATTTATTGTGCCAATTAGAGTACATTTTCTAGCTAAGAATTCTTCCTCCTTACGCATTAATCTTTATTTTTTCTTTTGGTACATGCATCAATCTCTCTCAAAGAGAGTATTTCCTTTTGATGTAGAAAATAGAATCCCCACGCTTTTAAATTCCTAACTTAGGCTAGAACAGTTTCAGCAGAAGCTTACTAACGCTTCTGATTGATCAGTCTGATCATGCTGGCCTTGGATTTGGGTCGGCTCTAGTTTCTCTCAACCACTTCAATCTAGATTGCTCAATAATAATGATGTGAAATATTTCTTACAAAATTAGCAAACTAATTGAACACTTCGGATACGATGCAAACGGATAAAAGAATCCTTATGAGCAAACCACATGGAATCTGGCCTGTCTCAGTAGCATAAATGTCAATATCTATTCTCTCTTGCATGAAAGCCAATATGAATAAATCCAATATATGATGTAGATGAATCATAGAATCCTAAAACTCCAAGTAAGCCGGATGGCTTCTGGGTTCGAGGCACACTTCTGTATGAAAAAGGTTCTCTATTTTAGCAGCCACGAGTATAATAAGTACCCATGTACGAAGGACAAAACCAACAAGCAATCATAAACGGCCCCTTATAATAGCGTGTTAGAAGAGCATTCTCCGATAGGACATCCAAAAAACTGCCATTTATGGAGAGACCCAGACAATGAAAGCTTGACCAATGGCTCACAGTAGCTCTTGAGATGCATGAAATCTTCAGCAGAAAGACGGTATATCACGGTATCGTGTTTTATAACAACTACGGTTCGAACCCGTCGTTCTCACTCCAAAAGAGCTAATGGAATCAGAACGCAATCCACGGCACGCACAAGTCCTTCTCCACCACCCCAATGATAGAGGAATTGAGTACCGAACCCACTCTCAAACCCCTATATAAGGAGTGCGCGCTTAGCCTTAAAGGACATGCATAGCCTGACCACTTCCTGATTCATAGTAGTGTTTCCATTGCATCACTTTTTCAAACTTAAACTAGCTCCATGACTGTCCCATTACCGAAAAGTCTTTGCATGGGCTTTTCCGTTCTGCTGCTATGTGCTTGTGCTTCTCATGCCACAGCCCGGACGCTTAGTGAAATGACCATGGCTGAGAGGCACGAGCAGTGGATGGCTCAGCAGGGGCGCGCGTACAGAGACTCGGCGGAGAAGGAGCGCCGCTATCAGATTTTTAAGTCTAACGTTGAGCTCATTGAATCGTTCAACGCAGGGAACAGTAAGTACAAGCTCGGCGTAAACCAATTTGCTGACCTTACCAACGAGGAGTTCAGGGCCATGATGAATGGTTTTAAGCCTTCCACTCTTAAGACGTTGAAGACGACGAATGTTTTCAGGTATGAAAACGTTACAGCCGTGCCTACTAGCATGGATTGGAGGGCTAAGGGTGCAGTCACTCCCATCAAAGATCAAGGCCAATGTGGTGAGCTATTAATGTCAATTAATAATATCACTATTAAACTTCTTCTTTGCATACAAGATGACATTAACTTTCAAAAGGAGACACCTGTTACATATCCGTCTTCATCTACTTAAGATAAATTAATGAACTCTTAAGAAAGAAACTGGCATAAAAAGCTTTGCTGAAACAATAATTTAATAGCAGTACCGTTTAACTTTACTCTCATCCTGCAGCATAGCATAGCCTATCCCATCAATATGCGATCAGCTCTATGGCTCATGATATGAACTATCAAAGGTAATTGTGTCTCTCACTCAAACTAGTGTCAACCAAATCAAAACAGCAAAACAGAAAAGCAGCTTGAGTCGAGAAGGACTACCTAGTCACAAATTTTTGACAGGAAAACAGTCTTCCTTTTTTTTTTTGTGGTAAATCAACAGCGTTCCTTTATTACCTGATCTACTATTACTTGACGTGCAGGAACACCTTAATTAATGAGTTCGTAGAATTCTGGGTGATCTTTGATCTCCATATCATGAAAAAGAAAAGGGTTCGTAGAGTTTAAGAAGCTAATAGTCCGATAATCACGCAATATCCTGAAAAAATAGAATTAAGCAAGGAAAATGCTACGAGGCCCAGCCGCAGGAGAAACATTAATGGGACTGTAAGATCTTTCGAGCGAAGACTTCCTAGTCTTTCGCACGTGCATCCACTTGGTCCCATACCAGTGATACTTTGAGAGCCGTGCTTGTGCATGATCATGCATCTTAAAGTGTGATTGGGCAGTCGTGTGCGCATGAAGGACGGTGATGGTCTTCGATTCACATAATATAGGCCCCATAGAATTATAGTAATAAAATCTGATCGGAGAGGGAGTAATGCTCGCGATGGAGTAATGCAGGGGGGGACGCTGACGTGAGAGGAGCTCACACCATCAACTCCCATCCACTAACTTCACCCGTCTAGAACATTCTACGCGCCCCACTCATGCTCCCAGAAAATGGAGAAAGAAAATTACAACTAAACATGCTTTTCAAAGTATTTGTTGTCGTCGCTGCCATTACAAAATTTATTATTTTATTTCTTATGTTAATATAACTTAATACTTATATATAAATTATCAATAAAATTTATAGTTGTTACGTAGTTGCTGATATGTTGACAAAAAAAACAGGATGCTGTTGGGCCTTCTCTGCAGTTGCTGCAATGGAAGGCATCACGAAGCTGAGGACTGGTAATTTGATCTCTCTATCCGAGCAAGAGCTTGTAGACTGTGATGTGGCTAGTGAGGACCAGGGCTGCGAAGGTGGCCTTATGGATGATGCATTCAAATTCATCATCAGAACAGGTGGCCTCACGACGGAAACCAACTACCCCTACAAAGGCATCGACGGCACTTGCAACAGCAAGAAGTCCTCCTCCCATGCCGCCTCCATCAAGGGTTACGAGGACGTGCCTGCCAATAGCGAAACAGCCCTTCTCAAGGCTGTGACCAACCAGCCTGTCTCAGTTGCCATAGAAGCTAGCGGTTCTTCGTTCCAATTCTACTCGAGCGGCATCTTCACCGGCTCCTGTGGGACTGATTTGGACCACGGCGTGACTGCGGTCGGATATGGCACGGCAAAAGATGGGACTAAGTACTGGCTGGTGAAGAACTCATGGGGCTCCGCATGGGGTGAGAAGGGATACGTAAGGATGGAGAGGGATGTGGCTGCTAAGGAGGGGCTCTGTGGGATTGCCATGCAGGCTTCCTACCCTACTGTTTGAATCACAAATTTGTATATATTCTCATGATGTCAGTGTTCCTGCATATATGCTAGTTGTATGCTTGTTGTGGCCAAACTTGCTGACGCTCACTATAAATTTGCAGCAAGAGGGGTTTTCTGCCTAATTGTCCATTTCATCATGTGTCTATGATTAATAGTGGTTGATTTTCTTGTAAATTGGTCTTTTATCTTTGGGAGCAAGTTTATTGGGATCTGTCCATTTCTTTCCTTCTTTCTTTCCTTTTTGTTTCTACTAATCTTGTGGATCTTCATTTCTGAATTTGACCTATCCATCAAATTAAATCAATCGTGTCTATAGGATGGAGGAGGGTGCCACTAATGTATCTCATAGATTACCTGTAAGGTACTGAATCAAAACAGTTCCCCAACGTGCATCAGTGCATCGCTTCATCATTATTCTTTTTCAAAACAGGAACTCTTTCGGCTCTGTTCCACGCCACTTGACAAGGTAGCTATTTGCTCCAGTTTCTCCTCAGATGGTCTCAGTAGCACCGCTGTTTGCTAGAAAGCTTAAATATTATATTATCAGCCAAAGTCGGAAGAACCAGTATTATGTACCATACCAATTTTCCGATGGCACGAGTCAATACAGGTCATATCGGACCTGTACTGATAAGGACACAGTATCATGAGAGAGAAGACAAGAGACAAAGAAGGGGGAGAAAGGCTGGCAGAGGATAGCGGATGCCAACGGAGGGCCATGGAAGGCCATCAGAGACCGCATGGGGCGAGGCCGCGACCAGTTTCCCTGTTTCGTTTGAAACAAAGGAACGGGCTATGGCCTAGCCCCTCGCGGCATCTGTCGACTCTCCGCATGAAATTTCTAAAAATTTGTAAGTCGCGACCAGACCCCTATTTTGTTCGAAACAGAGGAACCAGCCGCGGCCTCGCTCGCCGCAACCTCCACCGGGCCCATCATGGCCCTCCTTCTTCCTCCCTTCCTTGCTCGTTCTCTTTTTTTTTTCTCCAGCTCCGGTAACGAGTCTCGTTTTCATTGTCGGAACCATACCGGTAAGCCATCGATACGGTTCGGAACGTTCAGAATTGTCCAGTTCAGAATGGTTCTGCCGACCTTGCCGTTAGCTATAAGGTTTCCAAACAAAACTAGCAAACCCTTCCCCCATCAACGCTGGGGCCACCTCCACCAAGGTTGCCATGTCTCGGTCGGGTATTCCCTTTGCCTGCTTCTAAATACGGCAGAAAAGCTATAACACATGGTGGCGTTGATATGTCGCAGTGGCCACTTAATGATAGAGATCGAAATTTATTGGTTTCCCCTTTTTTTTCCTTTTTTTTTTCACAAACCAGGCGATGGTTGATGCGGGCCACGAACAACTTTGTCACCGACTGTGCAAAGGGCCAAGTCTGTAATAGACCATGAGCAGCAGAAAAAATATTTTTCCAGTTGATCACCCTTAGCAGTAGAAAAAATATTTTGATGTTGATCGTTTTACAGTCTTCCCTATTTTCCAATTATCTTTCACTACCACTGCTTTCTAATTTTCTTATTATCTTTTACTACTACTACAGTACTACCATCAGCATAAAGAAACAATATTTTTATATTTGGGTGCCAAGGGTGATCACATTGACCACCTTCTGTATTTTACCACATCTTTTACTCCTTCCCAACCATTATAAATATGATCTATTCAACACAAACTAGAGTTTGTGTCACTAAAGATGGTGACATGGTATAGAATATGGACGGTCACCGGAACATGGGAGAGCGAGTGGGAAGGAGATGATTCTAGCTACTGCAATTGTCAGAAGGATCCTTAGCCAATTAGAAAACGGTGTATAAATATTTGAATGTAATCCTACATAAGGATCCTTAGCCAATCAAATACTTATCAGGTATTTTTTATCTTTGTATTTATCTTTATTTGCCTTGCTTTATCTTACTTTATCCTTAGCCTACAGCTCTTAGTCTAGATTCATTGCCCCATCTACTTTCTCCTCCTTAGAGAAGGCAATGTCATAATGTTAAAAGTCCTCGAAGCTCCACACAGTTAGACTCACTACTACCCTTAACTTCCTTCTTATTTTAGATACTGGTGGCATCGCCCATATGATTTGACAACTCGGCCAATGATACATGCATTCTTCTTTGTGACAAAAAAAGAGCACCAATACATCTTCTCTCACGTACCCATTGGGACCTCACATGTAGTTATCAAGATTTTGCCATAAAAAAAAAAAAGATGTGAACTTCGATGGTAGTAAGTCCGCGGATGGAATGTCTGGAGGTATTAGTTTTGTTATCCGAGATCATCTCGGCAGACTGATTGTAACTGGAGGTCGGCGCACACCTGGTCTCACAGTACTTGGGACAGAGCTTCGGGCAGCATGGGAGAGGATCTCTTATGTTAGGAGGGCGCTGGCCACAGAGTGTGTGCACCTTGAGGGTGATTCATCGATCGTGATTGATTGGATTCAGAGAGTGGATAGGTATGGTGATGGCCATCCTCTCATCCGAGAGTGTTGCAGACTGGTCTAGGAGTTCAGGGAGGTTCAGATATCATATATGTTCAAGGAGACGAATAGTGCTACGGACTGGGTCGCCTATTTCATCGCCTGACACTCCGAGGAGTTTTTGTGAACATCGGCGGAGGGCATACCCCAACCCTTGTACTTTTTAGTCACGTTAGAGCTATATAAATTGCAGTTTTACCAAAAAGAAAAAAAGATGCTTAGATATCAGGACTGCCAGCTAGTCTACCACTACACTATCAATAAACCTTACTCACAGACTAAGTTGAATGGACAAGGCCGTCAGGCTCACGAAATAATTCAAGTTCTTAGCAAATAGATCAGAATTTCTCCTCCTCGGTATTCTAGTTTTGGAAGCCATGTTCCTCAGGCGAAAATAATTTATCCACAAGCTGGTGCTAGGCAAGAAATGGTCTAGCAATTCAAATTCTACATGAATGAAAGCTAGTGAGAGTTGCTAGAAGTCATTACCAATCTAGTGATTATTGTTTTGACGCTATTTGTGGAGCAACATGAGACATTCTCCACCTTGATGGCAAAGCAGATCGAGATGCTTATCTCTATGATTTCGAGTCAGCATCAAGTGCTACAACATACTCCAGTATATCCCATGATGACACGATTGATCATTTCCTTATGGTGGGCATATTAGCCTATCAATGTTTTCAGTATAGGAATCTGAATATCCTTGAGAAGCCCAGCCTTAAAAAATTTATGACCTATGAGAAAGGCATAGCCGAATATTGCTCTAAAGAGTCCTTGAGATCTAAAGACCGAGGTGAATGAGAGACTACTTTGCAAGTGAATGCAAGACTAGAGGATCAATATCAAGCCAACACCCAAGCCTAGGATAGACTTTGGTTATCCTATTCCATGGGTGCTTGCCAAAAGAAGTGCTGCGGGAATCACACTAACAAAGATCCCGATTATAGAATTTGGTCATCCTCTAGCGGTAATGAATGGGGGTAATATTTCCATCACCCTACGATATAACCTACCCTTGTTCCAAAAATTGGGGGACAACCATCCTAGTGGGTACTACCATTCTTTCTCTAGCTATTGTGCATATTAGATTCATATAATGTCATGAGGCAACCTTAGGTTGATACTCCCTAGAGAGAGTTTTATTCAACCTAGAAATCAGTTTTTTGGTATCGAAAATCCTCACATTGATTCTCTTACTTTGAGTGTTCAGGGAGGATGGAATGGGGAGTACCAAGATCAGTCTAGAATTGAGGGATTGTGAATCAAAAGAATACAACAATACTGATTGTCCATCAAATAAAATAATTCTTCATTATATATTATTTTTGGCCAAAAGGCCTATACATCATTCTAGCATCAAAATCCATAGTTATACAAAATAAACAAGTAAAGGAAGCTTATTGATTCTTATCTATGCTCTTGATCTGCTTTCATTTATTTTGCACTTGCTTGGCCTTTTTGTTGGATTCGTCCATTCTAGAGAGAAGTTCAAGAAGCTGGAAAGTACAGTCGTGGAGCCAAGCTCGTGCTTTGTCCAGAGCCCCAAACTTTCCTTTGTTGTTCCTCTCCTACATAGCTTGGGTTGCTTCTGAAGCCTTCAACCAATCATAGGCTTCGATCAATTAGGTTTTCAAAGAGGCTATTAGGTATTCTATTGAACAATTTGCTCCTAAACATCATCATAGGTGTTCATGATTGGTTTTAGCTCATCTTCGAGGATGACTACTTCAAACTCAAGCTCCTTCTTTTGAGAAGTTGCTTGCTCAACAATTTGGGCCAATGAAGTTAACGAGTGGTGAGTTTGGGTGAAGCATGAAAGTTTGTCTTTCAGATTGGTCAAGTTTGCCACTTGACAATAACTAGGAGATTGGTGATGTACAACAAGGTAACCATAGCCATCTTTCAAGAACTAGCAAGATCATCAAGATCAACATCAATGACAATTTGAATCATCCTCCTAGTCGTTAAAGTTTTAGCTGAAATGCTAGTGGAATGGGGATGTTGACCGAGGACAACCTGCTGGTTGAGCATGCAGCCAGCCTAGCCTTCATGAGGGCCTAGGAACTAAGGATGGAATGATGACAACTGCTATTGATTTGCAGATAGGAGTTGACTCATTAGGCTTAGGCTTAAATCATGAGTAAAGAGGCGAAGTTAACTACTTACTTTAACCTCTTGGTTAGTTGCCGAGGAGCTCTTCGGTGTCAGGCTCCCTATCTATGCCCCCATGCATAGGTTCTTCGTGCAAACGTGCTCATTCTACCAACTACCGGTCCCCTCGAGATGGTGTTGATAACCCCCATGGTCAGCTGGTCATCGATCTATAGCTTGGGAAAAAGCTGCTCCCAATAGATGTCAGCTCAGTCTTGTGGGTCATTTGCATATGCACCAAGGTAGCCCCTTCGGATAAGGGCCTCAATCTCATTTTTGAGTTGGACACAGTTCGTGGTGTCGTACCCATAATCTTAGTGTAACTTGCAAAATTTGCTCATATCTTTATGGGGGGCTAACTTCGTCTTCTAGGGCCATTTTATATAGCTCTAGTAATGGATCTCCATGAGGATCTGCCCTCAAGACATGTTGAGAGGTGTGTATCTCTCGAACGTCTAAGAAGGACTCCTCGAGAACTCTCCTCATTCTTCCTTGGCTTTTTGCTAGGCTCTTCTAGGTCCTGCTCAACCCACTTATTTTCTTCTCCTTGCCGGGTCTGCCCCTAGCTAAACCTCAGTGAGCTGCCATGGCCTCCTTTGCATTGATGTACTTATCATCTCAGGCCAAGAGCTAGGCATAATTTGTAGGAACCTTTTTTTCAGGGAGAAAAGAAACCGATACATCTTCTATCCGCTCCTCATGGCAAACATGACGAGCCAATAGTTCAGGTCATGAATCTCCAGGGTAGCCATGTTGTAGCGGCTGACATAGTCCCAAAGGGACTCATCCTTTTGCTGCTTGATGGTGAAAAGGGTGTCTAAAACCTTCCTTTGCCTTCGACTACTTATAAAATGAGCAGCAAACATCCAGCCGAACTACTCAAAAGAATGGATGGACTTCGACTAAAACCTGGTGCACCACAAATGAGCAACCTTTTATAGTGTGGTAGAAAGGCTCTACACAGTACCAAGTGGGTGGCCTTCTAGAGCAACTTAAAAATTTTGAAGCTCTCTAAATGGTCCAAGGGGTTGGTAGCCTCATCCTATGTCTCGATCTATGGGTTTTTGAAATGAGGAGGAATAGGCTCCTCTATGATCTTCACTAAGAATGGAGGCCCGGTAGTGAACTCGACATCATTCCTGAGCTTGGCTTGGTGCTGCCTTAAAGCTTCGAGGTGGTGACTATCTCCTCAAGCTTGTGGTCAAGGTAAGCCCCCCTCCTGAAGGCCTTCTCAAATCGGTGGGGTGAGGAGTGGCCAGATATCGATCCCTCCTAAGATGGTGAGCTTGGGGATCAAGACCTTCTATCCCATCTAGGGCTCCTTGAACGAGATGGGTGGCTATAAGAGAACCTCCTCAGGCTTCGAGGATGGGAGTGATGGCTCTGCTGAGCCCACCTTGGACTCCAAGTAGCGAAGCGGTGACTCGGTTATGCCAGAACTTCATGGTAGCATGGCTCGCAAGCTTGCTTCTACTATTGCTGCTAATGTTACTTGGCAGTCGTCTACTGCAAATTCAGATGACTGTAGTTAACACCTGAACCTACTATAAAATGAATAACTAAAATCGCTCAACAGTAATCGTTGGCATTGACGACAGTAATCGTTGGTGCTGAATGCAGTTCGGTGGAGGCAGAGCTCTTTAAGGGCTCTCTAGAGAGCTGTTGGACTCTACAAGCATGTTTGGCTAGGTAGTAAGGGTGCTGTTTGTGCTCTTCAAGACTTCATGGTTGTGAGTTGTTTGATGACTGATGAAACCTTCAATAGTGGGATCACGAATCCTTCCTTTAATGCCAAACTATTGCTGCTGGGAATTGGCTTGACCAAGGTGCTAACTTGGCTGAGTTGCTGAGGGCTTGGGTGAATGTCCATTCAAACTATAGAGGTCAGCCAAAGGTCGCAATGTGCCTTTGATGTGGCGAGGTGGTGGGCACTATGCTTAGATGGTGATGACTCCAACACTAGTTGCTCTTGAGGTGGTGTTGGAAGAAGGAGATCGTGCTCAAACCTTTGCTCCAATGCAATCTAATTTGAAATAGCAATTATTGCCCAGCTTTGCAGCCCAAGAGGGAGGGATGAATTGGGTTTTTTAAAATTTTAAGAAATAAGTGTAGCTAAATAAAGATTTAATATGTGCAATTAGAAATATAAGCTACAAACAAGTAAGAATGCGAGAGAATAAAGTACAAAAATAAATCACTACAAACATAAAAATTTATAGTGGTTTGGTACCAACTCTGCTCCTACATCTACCCCCCAAGACACCATTCTTGAAAATGTTTACTATAATCCTTCCAAGATTACAGTATGATTATTTTGACTGACCTCATAACCAACCCAGTTGATTTTTGTTGAAAAGCAACCAGGACCACCACCAAGCATTTTTCTAGGCTCAATACAATCTAATTTTAGATTTGGATGGACCATTTTCCAAGTTTCTTTCAATCTCTGAAAGTAGTTAGTTGGCCTTAAATAGACTTGAATGCTCTTCACCAAGTCTCCTTGATAGTGAAAGATGTGCCCATTTAGCTCTCAATAAATGCACTTGAAGTTTTCTCTTTCTTTTTCACTTATGCTCAATTCTTTTTTTTGTTGCTCAATTTATTGTCTTGTTATTCAATCTCATTTTCTTTTTTGGTGTTCCCATGCATTTATATTATCAAAAGATGGTTGGAAGATGTTTCTAGCCATTAGACAAACTGAAAGAGCCATTGTAAGGCACCGTTCTAATTAACAAAAAAACTAGTCATTATCATTGTCAAGCACAGCTGGATCAACTTGACTACTTTAGAGATCGACTTGACTTCTTTAGGGGTCAACTCATAATTTTCAGGGTCAACTTATTATTTTTAGAGATCGACTCAAAATAGCTCTTATTTTTGCTACGCTCTGTCTTTCTCCTGTGGCTATTGTGGGATTGACCCTTTTAGTTTAGGGGTTGTCTCATCCACTGACAAGGGTCGACTCATTATCCTCCAGTGTCGACTAGTTAATATACTAAATTTTGTTTTTTTCTATCTTCTATTTGTGATCATCTAGAGTCGACTCAGTTGTTTCTAGGGTTGACTCCTGTTCAATAGGAGTCGACTCATAATCTTCAAGGGTGGACTCATTAACATGTTAATTTTGACTACTCTCTGTCTTTTGTTTGAGATTGTTTTGGGGTTGACTCACATGATCTAGATGTTGACTTGTGAAAGCAAAGATTTTCATTGCTCTTCGTCTGTCTTCTGAGACTTTTCTGGGGTTGACTCATAAAAGCATACCAGTTTATTTTAGTGTGCAAGAGTCGACTCATTATACTCCAGAGGTCGACTCTTAAGATTGCCCAAAGTTTAATTCTTTTGCCTTTGCCTGTGAGCATTTAGGGGTTGACTCAAAATATTCTTGGAGTCGACTCTTCTTATGTAGAGAATTAGAAAATTAAGTTTCATTATTCTATATTGAGAGTTATATATAGGACGATATCTTTTTAGCTTCCTGAGAATATTCTAGTACAGTCGAAGCAATTGATTAGTAAACTTTTTACTCAAACGTCTTCTATCATCAAAATCAAATCTTTTGGGTCAACAACAACGATAAAAAAGTTCTCTTATTGGAGAGTGTCTGATGAAGGATCCTTTAATGCTTAAGTTAGATAGATTCTTAGGGAATAGCGGAGGTATTGTTAGAGCAGCATAACGACATCTCAAAGATCTTGAGAGCCCTTACTTGGAGGGTCCCTTGAAATGGTTTGTTAGGCGAAGGTCGGTGCCCACCACCAAAGGATTTAGGCATGTGATTGGCCATTTTTGGTAGCTCATCGTACATCCTGATGGTTACTCATGAGCATTCGCCCATGCATTACGTTCCACGTATCTTGTCAACATAGTTATGGAAACCGCTTATGATCGCAACCGAGATGTCACAAGCTGGGGATAGGATTTGAAATTCAAAGAACTCTTCGCGTGCATCTGGATTGGCTATGTGATGGGTTTTGACTAGTAGATAGGAGCTTCATACATAGCAAGCTCTTATTGATCGGTTTGGTATGCTGTCTGTAGTTGGTTGGGGGCATATCAGAGCCATTGTTTGCGATTTTACTGTCTGGGTCTCTCCATTAATTGCAATTTTTTGGATGTCCTATCAGAGAATGCTCTTCTAACACGCTATGATAAGGCTGAAGGGCGTTTATAGTTGGCTTGTTGGTTATGTTCGTCCTTCAGGCATGGGTACTTAATTATTATTCTTGTTGCTTTTAAAAAGAGAACATTTTTCATACTGAAGGATGCTTGGAGCCCCATAAACCATCCGGCTTACCTGGAGCTTAAGGAGTCAACGTTCCATTTACATCATATCTTGGATTTATCCGTATTGGCGTTCATGCAAAGAGAACAGACATTGACATTTATGATAATGAGACAGGCTAGATTCCTTATGGTTTGCTCACAATTAAGGATTATATGATCCATTTGCATCGTATCTGAAGTATTCAATTAGTTTGCAAGATTTGGTATGAAACATTTTACATTATTATTATATTGAGCATTTCTCGGCCGAAGTGGTAGACACAAACTAAACCCGGCCCATATGCGAAGGCTGGCATGGTCAGATTAACCAGATGCATTAATAAGCTTCAGCTGAAATTGTTCCAGCCCAAGTTAATTAGGAATATAAAAGCGTTGGGACTCCTTTTTCTGCATCAAAGAGAAATAGTCTCTTCTGGAGAGATTGATGCTCGTACCAAAAGAAAAGAAAAAGATTGATGCATGCATGGGGAGGAAGAATCCTTAACCAGAGATGTACTTTAATTGGCACAATAAATGTAATGGTAAAATCAAAGCAGAACTAAATGATAACTACAATTATTTTTCAAAAAAGAGTTTTTCTGTATATATATCTCTATATATGGCTTGTTATATATATCTATTCTTCAAAATCAATATATAAATATATGTATGTACGTACATATGTATGTATGTAGGTACATATGTACGTTTGTATGTAGGTATATATAATGAAAAAATATTTTATTTGAAGGCCAATCAGTATTGTCGTATTCTTCTTTTTATTCACAATCCCTCGGTTTTAGACTGACCTTGGTACCCCCATTCCATCTTCCATGAACACTCAAAGTATGAGAATCAACGTGAGGATTTTTGATACCAAATAACTGATTTCTAGGCTAAATAAAACTCTCTCTAGGGAGTATCAACCTGAGGTTGCCCCTTGGCATCTTGGCATATGAATCTAATGTGCACAATAGCGAGAGAAAGGACGGTGGTACCTACTAGAATGGTTGTGCCCCAACCTTTGGAATAAGGGTAGGTTACATCGTAGGGTGATGGAACTATTGCTCCATCCATTACCGCTTGGGGATGACCAAATTCTATAGTAGGAGTCTTTGCAAGCATGATTCCTGCAACACTTCTTTTGGCAAACACCTGTGGAACAGGATAAACTAAGATAAAGCAAGGTAAATAAGGATAAATATAAAGGTAGAAAAAGATACCTTAAAAGTATTTGATTGGCCAAGGATCATTATGTAGGATTACACTACATTCCAATATTTATACACCCTCTTCTAAAGCGGCCAGGCAATCGTCTATTCCTATTGATAACACATATTCACGCCTAACTTCCACTTTCTTTTGACAACTGCAGTACCTGGAATCATCTGCTTCCAACTCCTCTCACGTTCATGGCGTCAGTCCATATTCTATACCATGTCACCATCTTTAGTGCATAACTTTAGTGTTTGACTGTTTGTTGAATAGATCATATTCGTAATGGTTGGCAAGGAGTAAAAGATGCGATAAATTACAGTAGGTGGTCAACGTGCTCATGCTTGGCACTCAAATGTAAAGTATTCGTTCTTTATGTTGATGGTAGTAGTGATGGTCATAAAAGATAATTGGAAAACTTAGTGCGATCAACATGAAAATATTTTTCCTACTGCTAAGGGCTATCAACTTGAAATATATTTTTTCTGCTGCTCACTGCCTATCATGGACTTGGCCCTTTTGCACATTTGGCGACAAAGTTATGCGTGGCCCGCATCCACCATCGTCTGGTTTGTGAAATGAAATAAAAAAGTGGAAAATTTTGTGATGTTGATAGAATCGAAGTTGCCAATAAATTTTGAGTCTCCGTCCTTGTCCACTGAGACATATATTCCAACGCCACCAATGTCTGGTTTGTGAAATGGAATGCGTTTCTTGTTTTGTTTGGAAACCTTACGTTAGTAGCTGAT
>JAOXJJ010000359.1:6170728-6201504 GCA_025769935.1 Phoenix roebelenii | reverse complement strand
GATTGGCCAATTCTTCCCAGAATCCTTTCAAACGGGTGAAGTAAGAAATCACACTGCCATGATTCTGGAAAAGAGATGAAATCGCCTTCTGTAGTTGGTAGATTCTTGGGCCATTGCTCTGGCTGAATCTCTACTTCAGATCAAGCCAAATTTCTTATGTTGTTTCCATGTAGATGACGCTGGTGCTCATCTCCTTCGGTATGGAATTCAAGATCCATGCGGATATGATCATATTACATCTCCTCCAAACCGCATGGTATGGATCATTCGGTGGAGGTTGGGGAATACTTCCATCGATGAAGCCTTCCTTGTTCTTGACACTCAAGGCCATGATTATCGATCTGCTCCAGTTTGAGTAGTTTTCCTTATTCAAGATCAACAAAATAAGCTGCAAACCTGTGTTATCCTCATGATGCAGAAAGTATGGACTCATTGGATCCTCCGCTATACTCTGAATGGGTGAAGGGACTGAATTGGCGCTACTATTTGCAGAGGCAGCCATGGTGGGAAGCTTTCGAAGCTCTGATACCATGTAGAAACTAATGGACAAAGGAGCTCAAAAACAGGGGAGAACGGAAGAAAGACTTTCGATTACTATTCACTACTTGAATGAATACTCTTACATGATCCCAGTTACACATATATATAACCACGTTCTGTTACAACTGAATAACGGAATTATTAACCAACTAACTATGATAAACAATATTAACTAAAACAAGAAAACCAGTTAACTCTCAGCCAAAGCTCAGCACAGTAGAGTTCTGAGCTTAACTGATCTTTGAAGCTTGAGTTACAACATAATAGGACAGTTGGCATCAATTACTAGAATATCCAAAAGTGGAGACTAGATGTGCATAATAACTATAAGAGTGGGAAGTTATTATTATTTAATATACATAATGGATTTGTACTTTGTTTGAGAATCTTTCGACAATCTAAACTAATGCATTTTATTTTATCTCAGTTCTTAATCTATCAATAATTTTTACAATAGGAGTAGCTATAATTTAGAATTTCTACTACTATTTTCTGGTGTCATACCCCTACCTCTATCCAAATCCATCTCTTTTAGATAGTGGCATGATGGGGACGAAAGTTCTTGAAGGTTAAAGCATATAGATCCACACATACACACACACATGCCTGTTGCTTTAGGCATAGGCAGGCACATAGTCATCCCGGTACGCATTCATGTCGGCTCTTCTAAAGTTGAGATGTAGGACTGTCCTTTGCGGGTTGTGAGGCTCTTACCCCCATTTTGATATTAATTTTGAGCCTAAATTGTTGGTTCAGACTTGGTTTGTTTAGATTTTATTTCAGCTTTATTGAAATCACCACTTGTCCAATATGTGAAATTTTTAATAATGAGGTTAAAAAGTGGGGAGACTTCTGCTCTAATACCATGTTGAAATCACTACTTGTCATAAAAACTTAAGTTGATAAGATGAGGTAGATTTATATATATATATATATATTTTCTTACACATTTTTTTTTTTTGAGTTGAGTTCGAGCGAAGCTCGAGCTATTCAGATCATTTATTGCCTCTAATATTCATTGATTGAAATCTGATGGGTGCTATAATTCAAGGGAAACAACATTTTGGACATCGACCAACTCTGGCATTGTCATCCATTATGAGGACGGACGGACCACTCAGAACGATGACATTCTTAGGCCGGATATCATCAGTCCCAGTGAGAATATCCTCAAAAATGAAAGTCGGATTCCATTGGCTCCCATGATTCTAAGGGTGGAGTAGGTCAAGAAGGACCTTCACCGGTCTTCCAATTGACTGGTGCTAGGGAGTAGATCAATGTCCTTGCTTTGGTAGATGTGAATGATATAGGTGTGGATTTGGGTAGTGTTTTCCCCCCCTGACCATCATGTTGCGCAAAACACAGGATCCAAACGGCGAACAGAATAACTGTAGGACCGAGTGCTTACCATTACACCAAAAGCAATTGCTGTTAGTGAAGGCGCTACTCTAATACCTCAACCGTCCAGGATCCCTTGTAGCGCAAAACGCCTCGAGTCGACTCGACCGACACCCAGCCGGCCTCCGCCACGTGTGTCCCACACGCTAGAGATACCAGGCATCCACGCTGGTAGGCGGCAAGACTGACTCGGCCCTTCAGGGCTCCGCCAACAATCCCCCCAAGCGCGATGCCTGGGTCTCAAACTCGAGACCTCATGGCTCTGATACCAATTATAGGACCAAGCGCTTACTATTACACCAAAAGCAATTGCTGTTAGTGAAGGTGCTACTCTAATAACTCAACCGTCCAGGGGCCCTTGTAGCGTAAAGCGCCTCGAATCGACTCGACCGACACCCAGCCGGCCTCCGCCATGTGTGACCCACATGCCAGAGACACCAGGCATCCACGCTGGTAGGCGGCAGGACTGACTCAACCCTTCAGGCCTCTACCAACAACAACGCACAGAATTGAGAGATGAAGAGGAAGAGGAATTGAACACAGAAATTTACGTGGTTCGGCAATGTGCCTACATCCACGGGAGCGAAACGACCGTAACTTTCAACTTTCTCCAAATAACAAGGGTTACAAGATATTTATAGAAAAATCCTAACCCTAGAGTCCCAATCCCTATCAACATCCCTGGTAAAATAAAATATTACATAATTGTCCCAAAGATAAATATATCCGGTCGCTTCGCTCCGTTCCGTTAGAATATCAATATACCACTCAAATAAGAATATCCTTAATATGAGCCACTTATTCTAACACATCAACCATGGGCAGGTGGAAGGGGGCTATCTTTCATGCTTTGAGTGGAACCCAGTAGAGGCGAAGATGGTGAATGGTAGGATGAAAGCCTTGGTCATCATTTTATTCTCCATAAGAAAGAAATGGATGGAGAACAGAAGAGGGTTGCTGCGCTTTATATAGGAGTGGATGGTGGGTATTGAGCTAGCAGGAGAAGCATTTATAGTCTGGGGAACAATTGGGTAGCTTTGGATTCTCTGCAGTGCACCAAAACAGTCATTGTTAATGGATTCTCTGTCCTTTTTCTAACCTTCCAATAATTGCGATTTAGAGATGGACTTCTGGGAAAATCTCTACTAAAAGTGTTCATGATGTCAAAACTTTGGGACAATTCAAATATTAAGGATATGGAAAGCTGCTGATCCTTTGAGGTGAAACTCTTTTCTGACTTTTTTTGTTTTTGAGTAATAACTTGTCTCCAACTTGTTACTCTTGAGAAAAACTTCTAACCGTAGATAATTTAGACAAACGAGAGTGGGCAGGCCCTTCCTACCTTCACTAAGAGATTATAAGTCTAATCTGATCCTTCTCAATGACTGAGTGCAAAGTTAGCCTCTGTTCGATTATGTAACGTTTTGCCACACTTTATATCTCGCAGTCGGGACGTGATGCGATTTTTTTTTTCCCAGTGATTTGGGCCAGGATCCAGACTACTGTCCGACATAGGATTTCTTTTTCTTCCCCCAAAGATGCAGGAGAGCAAAACACGTCAACCACATATATGCCATCTCAAATGTACCATGCATGATGGTTACTTCAGTTACATGATTTGAAGTTCAGCAACATGTTTCAAGGAGCATAGTCTAGTCTCAACACACTGTTCAAAGAAACTTATAATAAAGCATGTAGTTCTTGCTGAATTCATTTTATAGTTCTGAGGTAAAATTATTTATATCCATAATTGGATCTTATAGAACTTACAGGTTCCTAAAATACGGAAGTCTCTTGCGATATGAATAATAAAACGATGTCCTAGATCAGACTGCAAAGGGGGGGTTGCACTAAACAATGGAAAGCCAGCTTTGTCCCTTAAAAATAAGGTCCGACAATTAACTAACAAGAGAATGAGACTATCATTTGCTATACCGGTCCGAACCAGAGACATATTATACCATATTGATATCCGGTAAAGATGGTATACCAATACTCGGTATACCAAAAAGATTCTGTCTAGTGCTATACTGATACAGTACTAGTATGACACTAGTATAGAGTTCGGTACTGAGATGACGAACCTATAATAAGACTGTAAAAATTGATACTAGGGTCTTGATGGACTGTTGTTGACCAAAAGTAATATGCAAAGCATGTTGAATGAGATTATAGGATCGCATTGAAAAATTAATTGACCAACTTAATGCAACAAAAAGACTTAATCTTTACTATTATTGAGAAATCTGATTTCTTCATTAGTAATTTAACTAATAAAACAGCTAGTAGCTCAACGACATGAAGCTGTTAGTTACTGCTTTAATATTCATATATTGTTTACAAAATCTATGTCTCAAAGCGTGTGATACTGTCTATGTCCATTTTTGGATGCAAATAAGTTGACCATTCACCCATTGTGGATAAAGATGAACAACTTGGTGCATGAGGCTTCCACCATTGCAGGGTCTAAGGAGAATCAGATGGAAGCAGCCTTACTCCTATATGCAGAGAAGTTGCTTCGATGTTTTGAGGTCATAACCTCCACATCACTATGGAGCAATCTTACCATTGCACCAAGTCTCAATCTCTATTCACCCACTATTGATGCTAATAATACATGAAAATTCTCAAAGCATCAAGATCAATCATGCACACTCATCAGTAGAGTTCAACATATGTGAAATTTATACAATTCTACTTATGTTCCCCAATAGGAAAGTTACAAGTGCAATTCCACATGAAATGCCAATTCTCTAAAATCCTTGTGGTCACACAAAGGGTTTTGAGCAATGTGCATCATGAATGGGTCAAAAAAGGAAAATGCATTAATGCAGTTCTTTTTATTTCAGAAAGGATATTTCTCTTGAATCTTCAAGGTTATGCAAGATGTTTCTTCTAAGCTTCATGGTTTTCCTCCTATTTTCTAAGTCGGCTTAGAGGGCCCAGTCAGAATGCTTTGGACAATGTCCAAAGACATCTCACTGCATGAATGATTAGTTGGATGAATTGGACCATGTCACATCATATTGGTCATTCATTGCCATAACAATAACCTTAATAATTTTTTTCGGTTTTTGACTTTCAAATTTCAGTATCTTGAGAGGAGACGACGAATGCTAAGCAAACACATTGTTTCTTCCTACCCTGCTTTTTGATGGTGACCTACCATGCTACAATACTCAAATTCCCTTCTGATTCTTGATTAATGCAGTTTACAGAGATTCGTTATTAACCCAAAATTAAACATCCGAACTAGATATTAAAACCAAAGTAGGAAATGAAAATTTAATCTTAAGGCTCGTTTGGTTCGCGACAAGTATTTTTTCTCTTAGGAATATGATTTCTCAGAAGCAGATTCCTAGGAAGAGGATACCTAGGAAAGTACTTTTGGCATGTTTGGTTGATCATGGGATAGTGACAAATTTCCAAAGTGCTTATGTTTGATTGACCATCCATATTTGTGAAAAAGTTATATATAATTCCTATTATATCCTTAATAAAAATTTAGTCTTTAATACATCTTTAATGGTTTTTAATGCTGAAGAGCCTTTTTGGGAAAAAATAAAAATTGAGTGATTCCCACCTCATGGGAAAATATTTTTCCATATTTTTCATGGAAAAGACTTTTCCATGAAATGCGGAATCATATTTTTATGGGAATACAATTTTCTCGTCTCTCTTATTTGAAACTCTGACCAAACAAGAAGCATCTCATTACTTTTCCGTTGACCACATTTTCTCCCTTCTTTTTCCGCGAACCAAACGAGCTCTTAATGGTACTAAAATGGCGCCATACACTTTAGGATCTCATGGAATCTTATCTCTTCCTAAGCTTCCCTCCTCTCCTCTTCTTTCTTCTATTTTGAAATGCTTTACTTCCCCACCCCCGAATCCCACCCTCTACCTGCTCCTTCACTTACTCATGCTTTGGACAACTCACAGCTGCCAACTTGTTTGAGCTAATCTTTGGCAAGAAAATATAGGTAGGTTTGTAGCGGTATCGGGCATCCCCAACCACCGACACCGATATGTAAAAATTGCCGCCCAGTTACATTTCTTTAGCCGCTCTCCCAGCCCGGTCCGTTGAAGAACCCGATCATCCGTGCCTAACGGGCTTGGCTCAACCGACGTTTACCGGCGACTAAATAATGGAAAGGTCAAAAAGAGAACGGAAAATAGAGGAGGGCTTTAAGTTGAAGGCTATCAACGACGGGATCCCGTCCTCCCGCGCCCCGCAGTTTTTTTTTTTCCCCTCTCGCCTCTCCGCTCCTAGGGCAAGAAAAGGGCTTCGTTTCTCGGCCGCGTCTCGAGTCCAACAAAGGCCAGCGGAGATCGGCGAGGATCCCAGATGCTGCAAGGTAGCTCCTCCGTGTCTTTCTCCCTCTGCCTCCCCCTCTCTTGGTCGTTGTTTTTTTTTTTTTTTAATTTTTGTCCTGTTTTCAGCTGAGAGAAATTTTGGGAATTTTTTGTTGGTCATGTATATGGTGTTCGGCCAGATGCCTGTGGGGTTAGAGGCTTCAAATCGTCGGGGCTGCCCCCCTGTTTCCAATCAAAAAGGAAAAGCGAAAACAGAGTAATTCCAGGGGCTCGCCCCTTGTTTCCCACCCCAAAGAAATGAAAATTAATAATCAGTGATATTGTTCCTCCCTTTCTCTGTTCCTGCGCTTTTTTTTTTTGATTTTTTTTGCGTTTCAGTTTCTATTTTGGAGTTTTAATTGATATTATGGAGAGGATATATCTTGATATGTTTTCTCACTGCTAGGTATAGGTCTTCATATCTGGTCTACTGATTGGTGATGGGTTATTTTTATTATGGCTTCTTTTCGATATTTTAGGTTGATTTCGATTGGGAATTTAAAGATATGTGTTTGAATCAGGTAAATGGATCTGGAATTTTCAGTTTTACAGTGGCTTTCTATTCTATTTGTCGTGTCTCATAGTAATCTGTTTTAGGAAAATGACAACTTAATTGTTTAATTTCTCCTTATGTTTTTTATCTTGTATTGTATATTGTTTTCACATTCTTTTTATGAGATCGGCTAAGCTATGCTCGAGCGTAGCAAGCCCCAATTCTGGTCGGTGTGTCTGCCGTCTGTTCAACATGAGTTGTGAGGAATCCAAAGCTCTCTTATGAGCCGTTATCTGCTGCCATTCAAAAAAAAAAACAAAAAAAAGAATAATTAATGAGACGAGATGGAACACGCCACCCATGCTTGTGCTCGTCCCTCGGTATAGTCACCGACGTGCTCTGCGGACCCTCTCCCTCTCTCTCACACACTCTTTCTCTATCACAGCAGCTGCCATGGCATTCAAAAAATAGAGGAGTCATTAATTACTGGGACCCACATCCATCTGGGATGTCCACTCCATTTTTGATACATTGGATGATCCTTTGTTTTCATTTATTTTTGTGGTGTCTATGTTTATTGCTGCAGACTAGGTGTTTGTCCTGAGAGGTTTTTACTTCTTTTGAAGTAGTTAGTGCTTATTTCTAAGGAGTTTCTGTTTATTTCTAGAGAGGAATGCAAGTAAGTCGGAGCATCTATGCAGTTTTCTGTTTATTGCTTGCCTGTTTTTGTTTACTCTGAGCAGGTTTTTATTTATTTTGACTAATTAGCATTTATTCCCTCTAAACTTTGTGTTTATCCTCCAATGTTGTT
Organism: Phoenix roebelenii; assembly: GCA_025769935.1. Taxonomy (NCBI): domain Eukaryota; kingdom Viridiplantae; phylum Streptophyta; class Magnoliopsida; order Arecales; family Arecaceae; genus Phoenix; species Phoenix roebelenii. The sequence goes on along the minus strand of JAOXJJ010000359.1, from coordinate 6,193,906 downwards.
GTTTACTATGAGTGAGCCCTAAATTGACCGAGGGTGGGTAGTCAAGTTTCTGTCTATTTCTTTGGTATCTGTGCTTGTTGCTGCAGATTAGGTGTTTATCCTCGGATATTTGTATTTATTTTGGAGTGGATGTCCAATAAGGGAGGAGAGAGCCTAGATGGGCATGGGTCCCCGTAATCAATGACTCCCCTTTTTTTTTTCTTGAATGATGTGGCAGTTGTTGTAATGGAAAGAGAGTGTGAGAGAGGGAGAGGACCAGAAGAGTGTGTGGGCGAGGTGCGGGAGGCATGTCCTGTCCTGTATTAATTATTCATTTTTTGGGGTGACAGCAGTTAATGGCTAATGGGAGTGCTTTGGATTCCTCATGATTTGCGCCGAACCGATGGCAAATAGGCCAACTGGATTTGGGGCTTGCTACACTCGAGTGCAGCATAGTCAATCTCTTTTTTATATTGTAATAACATACTAGTGTTATTACTATTATCATGCTTGTAATTTTTTTAACATACTAGTATTGCTTCTATGATCATTGTAGTATTAGTAACATACTAGCATGACTACTGTTGTTATACTAGCAATATTGATATGATTTCTATAGCTTGCTAATTTTTCTTTTACTGTTAGTTTCTATTTTACCATTGCTAACATGTCTTTGGATCAAACACTATTGATAGTTTGTTGAGAACATTGCAAATTCTAATAAAAAAATGAGATATTTGAATGTATGAATTAACTTGTTTCTTTGTTGCCTGGAGGTCACTTGATCACCTGGGCTATCACTTAGGCTATAGTAAAGTTTATCACCAGGGTCACCTGGGCTATTTGACAAGGATGCCACTGACACAGTATAAAAAAACCACCCTTATGCAAAGATACACTGTGTCTGTATTGTACTGACTACTGACTGATTAGGACTTCAAATAACATGGAGCAGCTGATGTGATGCTGCTATGCCAGATACTTTAAAACTTGAGTTATATAGTATTCTTTAATTCATAATTCCACACCCACTTCCTGGATATTTCCATGTTCAGATTGTTTAAATTTTGAGAGACCCACTTTATCTCCCGCACTTACGAGAATCCGCTTTTTATATTGTGCACTATTTTTTGACAAATGGTAAAGGTGAAAATTGGAAGGGAAAACATTCTGAAAGCTTTTAAATTTTATAAATCTTTATCAAGATATCATTTTATTGTCATGATGACATTTATATATATCCGTAAATGAATCGCAGGTCTCTAACACATTAATTCTTGATTGACACAACCCTTGTTTTGGTTTACCTGGTCCAGGGGTCCAAAATGTTTTCTTCTTTATCAGCTGGAGATTAAAAGTAAAAAAACTTGGTAAATGAAAAGGGAAAAGCAAATCTCCTTCCCCTTTTTTATTTTATTAATGTAATATTTTCTTTCTTGTATCTAGTTTGCTGTGGTTTCCCTTTATAAGTAAATTTATTATTGTAGTATGATATTCATTTTGGAAACAATGGGCCGGTATAGTTTGGTAGTTGACTGCATTTGCCTTTCCTTTACACATGAAATTACATGTCTGATATCAAATGCAAAGTTCGTTGTTTCTTAAAAGAAAAAAAGTTTGTTTTCTCTTTTTGAGCATGTTAATTTTTGGAATATATTTTGACAAACAATTGTGAATATTGATTTTATTAGTTTCCACCATTATCTTTGTTGGATTCCACTTTATGGTTTCCCCTATTCCCCCCTTTTGAATTGAAGGTTCATGCCCTCTATCTACTTCCCTCTCCTTTTTTGTTGCAGTATGGTGAAAACAAGTTCTTCCAATCACTAGCTGTCATCTCCAGTTAAGTCCACCAGTTCCTTGCTTCCCTATGTTGGATAGGTTTGGTTGAAGAAAATGTGGTAGAAAAGCCTTTTCTTTTAGATGAAGGCAAAACCTTTTAAATTTGTCTTTTATTTTGAAACTCTTTGCTGAAGTAGCTCATTTCCTATCAACTCAACTAGTTTATATACACTATCCCTGATGTTCATGAGGGTTGGTATGCATATGTGTTGATTGGAACTGGTTTTCTTCTGGGAGTTTGCATGCATGATTCACATGTCTTTTGGCAATCATGTCGTTGTAGTTTCCTCAGATGGAAGTATCAATTCTACATCAGCTCTTATGTTTCTAAATAATGCTAGATGCATATTCTTTGTTTGACTATTGACAGGATGGATTATTGATTTGTCTCTGTTGTTGATACATATAGTTTTTGATGATTGGATTTTGGCAGATGAAAAAAGTAGAAAGTGGATACGATCAGATGATTAATTTTTTGCAAAATTTAATTTCAAATGATTTAAATTTGGTTTCCTGATAATATTTTAACTGTGATGCAGAAACTTTCAGTGATCAAAATTTTCTTAGATAATTGGTTCATGACATTCCTATATATTCTCTGTGCACTATAACATGCGATCATATAGAATGTCAAGGGGTGATTCCCAACCAAGAACTCTGCCTGGAAAGAGAACTCTTGAAAGGTGCAAAAGCAAAGGCACTGTTGAGAATGTGGAGATCATTGATGTTGACAAAGGTAAAAGTGATGTGGTCATCATTGAAGTTCCAGAGAGTTCCCATCAGAAGTCTAGATGTTTTAGGGCAAAAAAAAGAGATAGTTGTGCTAGTGTGATTAGTATTGATGATGAAGACGAAGGTATTGATAAAAATCTCAGTAATGCACATTATGCTGCCACAAGCAGCACTTTTCGCCCCTTCTCCAGCAATTCTCCATTGTCTGAAGAATCAGATTGTGATGAATGCCTAATTTTTGTTGGAGAGAGAACTTTCCCATCTAAATTTACTGGAAAAGTGAAAATGCACCCTAAATGTGGTTCTTCTAGAAATCGTTATGGTCTAGATCCTGCCTCAGACAGTGGTGCATCTGAAAGTGGTAGTTCTGGATTTTGCACTTCTGAAGGAGACAGTTTGGAAAGTGACAGCTCTGATTGTGAGATTATGGAAGATATCTCTGGTGAGATCCGTGAACAGTGGGAAAGAGCTGCTTTGAGGCGAAAAATGTTACAGAGGAGCCAATTTGGTTCAGAGGATCAGGCTAGTGCTTCAGGATCTAGCGCTGATCCTGGATTTCAGTCAGATCAAGCCACTCAAAATATGGTTAATATAGAAAGTATAAATGAGTCTGACAAGGAATACTCAAAGCATTTTGGAGAAGTACCTGGCGAATGTGGTCCAAGCAGTTCAAGTAATGGAAAGAACTCTTCTTCTAGGATGGCTAATGCTGACGAACTGACTGAAGATTCTTTTCAGGGTATTAAAGTGAACAACTCTGCTGCAAATTCAGTTCCTTCTGGCATAAGTCATGATGGGCCTGATTTTCAGAAGGCAGAACTGATTTCAGAGGAATGTTCACACAGAGCACAGTCCTCTGATGAAACCTACTTTAATCGTAAAAGTAACCATTTTCGGAACTTCGAAATGGAAGATTCCATACATGTTAGGGAGGAGGATTTTGATTTTCGGGATAAAGACAAACAAATTCCTGTAGAAACTTGCTATGGTACAGCTGAACTTAGGGGTGGAACTATATTCCAGGATGCAGTGAGTCCTTATTCTGTAATTCCACACAAAGCTAGGGATGGTAATGCTCTATTTTCTGATAGTGTTGGTTTACAGGACAGGAAGGAGCATGCCTCTGAAGAACAACCTTCACGTCACACCCAATCACCAGTTGACCCTGTTATTAGTCATGAAATTGCTGCTCAGGAGAAAGAGGACAAGAAGGAACATAGCCCTGGAGAACAACCTTCATGTCAGACCCAATCGTCGCATGATTTTGTTGTCAATCATGAACTCGCTGCTCAAGTGAAAGAGAAGTTATATCCTGAACGAACTGTTCTGTTCAATGACCAATCAACAGATAAACCACAAAATGATTTTGGAAATCAGAGCTTCTGTCATAGCAAGGAAGGCACTCTTGAGGAACCAATTTGCAATCCTCATGCAGAAAGTGGAGCAACTGGGATATGTCCTTTATATAGGAGACCTGACTTATCTCATATTCAGAATGGTCTAATTTGGGAGCGCGAAAAGCACAAGGAATCTGATGAGTATAGACATGCTGATGAAGAAGAATGGGCATCCAGGCAGCGGGTGCTACAGATTCAGGTTTAACATGTACTTATAAAAAAAACATCAGTTTCATGTTGACTTGGTTTTATGTCTTATATTTCTGGATATGGTTAATTTTTGTCTGCATCAATTTGTTAGAACAACCAGGTTTTTAGTGTTACTTCCAAGCCAAATGCAAATGTTGTCATGTGTTCATCTATCCTGAGCTCTTTTGGGTAATTAATGGCAAATATTTCTTCCTGAAGTGCTCCATGAGAGTGCCAAAACCTTTATAGGAAAGTGAAAATATTGAGAATGCATGTTTATATCTGTTCACAACGTAACTTCAAAGTACTATTGATGTTGGACCATTTGTTCTGTTCCTTGTTTTTGTCAGACTTTCCTATTTATGTGATAATTGAAGCAAGAGCAGATCTACATGATCAAAAGTAGAAACTATTGCTATCTTTTTTATGACTTGGTATATTGCACATGCTAATGCACATCCAAAGAAAGGTAACGATTCATGACTTAGAAACATTAGTATGTTGAAAACATACCAATTGAAATGATTTAAAATATTTATTTTAAAATATCAATAATTAAAACAGAGAATTAGTTAAAAGTATCTATAAGTCTAAAGCAATTTATGAAGACCTCTCAATCCTCTCGCATTATTGACAATAGTTATCAATGGTTTAGTGGGGATATTTTCTTGCCTGTAACCAATACTCCTATAATGATAAAAAAGCTGAAGTTGATTAGTTTCATGTGTTAGAGGAATGACAAAGATTGCCTTTTTATGAAAAAGCTCTGGGGCAATGATTTTTAAGTAATGTGATCTCTTGTGAAAGGTGTGAAATCCTGAGCTTGCATGACTGGCTAGATTAAAAGCATGGGTTCCATGCAAAGTATGAGAACTGAGAAAAGTCAGGTGGGAAAATAGAATTTGAGAGAGATGATGGGTTGTGATGAAAAATCTAGAACTCGTGATATATTATTGTGCTGGTTGCATAGAATTTGCTCAGTCTAAGTTACTGCACTGAGACTCTCAAATCTAGTTTGAGACTCAATCCTTTTAGGATAGGCTTTAGAACTCTCTCTTTTTTTGTAAGAAAAAAGAAAAAAATAGTATTTCTATAGTAAGTAAAATTAGATTATAGAACCTAGAATATGACTATAGATCAAGGGCAAGATCACAATTGAAGATGAACCCACATCGAAACAGGAAAATCTTATATACTTTTATTCAAGAAACCTTGTAATTTCTACTAAAAAATGTCATGAAAATAAACAGTAAAAACAAATAAGAGCATTTTTGGAATGAAAAAATAGGGAAATGTTGGTGCTTTAATATAGTGTTTAGATTTAATTGGTTTTATTATTAATTAGGGAAACATAGTACCCAGTTCTTTGGTTAACTAGCATTTTATGTTTAATCCTTTCACTTTACTATTTTATGTTGGATCCGTTTAATGTCTTGCATATAGTTATGCCTGTTTCTGAATATAGTTGACTGTTTTGTACATAATTGTGCTCAAGTGTGTAGAAGGCCCGAGACTAAACGTAAAAGGGTGATCAAAATTGAGGAGTATAGGTAAAATTTCTAAGGAACCTACTGGCATGGGTAAAATTGAAGGGTATGGAATTAAATGTCATTTATTAATGTTGCATGTTGCAAAACAGCACCTACTGGTATAACCTAGTGGTACTACAAGCACAATGTAATTGGAGTTCATATGTTTGATCCATATTCTGGCTCATGTTAACTTGCACAATGGTTTGCAGGGTACAAAAGTGGCATGTATTTCTTTATGTGATCAGTATTGAATGTTGACTATCAACTACCGGGTCATCGCCTATGTCTTGGGTCACAAAATTTTCTTGGCGTAGTCTTTTTCTCTGATTTTTTTTTATTATTACATTTTCTACTATCTAGAGTTGTGTTTTCTGCCAACTGAATAGGAAAATGGGGCATTGTTGTCGTGTACATTCATGATGCACACCACATTTCCTTTTGAAAAATATACTTTACAAGTGCTGTCACTTGAGCTTCTGCTGACTTTCTCTATATCTTTCTCCCCTCCTTTCTTGTTCCCTTTTCATCTGGTGGTGTAGTATTTTCTCTCTGTTTTTCCCCCTTTTAATTAACATGAGTGTTAAGCTCTTGAAAGATTATAATTGCCCTTAAAAATGATATATAGAAGAAACCTGTGTCATCTTTAAATTCTTTTATAATTGGGTTTCCTTTATCATCTACATAATTTTCTGTTGCATCTAACTTATCCTCAAATATGTCTTTTCTGATCTTAACTTGTCCATGTCATTATTATTCTTTATATTCTTCTTTTTAATGCAAGTTAGCATAACTATGCATGGTAATGCACCTGCCGTTGAAAAATTAACTTTACATTAGCACCCGTCTTATTAAAAGATACTTGTTCAGCATATTGCATAAACCATGTCCTTTTGCTTCTATGTTGTAGTTTCCCTTCCTCTCTACCTTGGTATTTTTCTTGTTTAGGACCCTAAACCTGTGTGTGTGTGTGTGATGTTTAATGATCATATCTACTTTAGAAACTCTACCCTCTGGAATGGTCAAGTTGATTCTAATATTTGCAGTCTAGGTGTGATGTTTTGTCTGGTTGGGTCCTCCTCGCCTTTAGATGTTGTAACATATAAAGAATTGACAATCCAAGTCTGGACTACGGGATCTTATCTAAAAAGAACCATATTATGATTGTGAAAATCTAACATGTAGATTCTTTTGCAAGTTTTGTCATGTTTTGATGAAGTAGTTATGAATATTTTTTTTGAAACATTTTATTGTCAATAATTTGAAGCAAGGATTGTTGAACTGGTTCCAAACCAGCCAGTTTGGAGCATACTGGAATTGGATTGGTCGGATATTGGCACGGTTCAGCTATTACATTTGAGATGTTTAAGGAGTGATGATTCGAGAGAGAGACGGTTTGAGAGAGCAATGATTCTCTTTTTTCTTCTTGTGGGGTAAATGAGGGCTCTTGGTCTCGTGATGCTTCAAGAGAGCGATGGCACGCTCCCCTGTTTGAGGGTGTGATGGCATCGATGCTGCTCCTCTCATTCACCAGTAAATGCTCCTTCTCCCTTCCCTCCTTTCTCTCTCTCTCAATGGAGAGCGAAGAGAAAACACTAGATTCACTCCCTTAGGGTTTCGTCTCCTTGTCGATGGCTGCTGTCCTTCTCCCTAGTTGTGGACCATGGTATTCTCTCCCCCCTTCCTCTCCCTTTCCTTCCCTCCCTTCCTCCCTCTCTTTTTCTCTCTCCCTCTCTCTCTCGCTCTCTTCCTTCTCCCTCTCCCCCCTCCCTCTCCGGCTCTCCGTATGTCGGTACACCTCGGAACAACATGATATGGACTGTACCATGTTGAACTGGTCGTCGGCTGGTATCCCTTCGGTACCGGTCTAGTGAACTTTGGTTTGAAGTAAAACTTGTTCAACTTGTGGCTTAATTTTAAATTGCAAACAAGGTGCCTACTACCATTTGACAACTTCTTAACATGCAGAATTATGCATTCAATCAGCTTGATTCATGATCCTTTTAGTGAACATAGAAAATGATGCATTTTCTTGGTGGGTTAGATGTAAATGCTCATAATCACCACTTCGTCACCTACCTTCCGTGACATCTATGGCAAAGTTATTAAAGGCTCAAGGATACCTAGGCACCATGGTCTATTGGAGCGTAAGCATGAGGCCCAAAGAAAGTGAGGCTCACATGTGTGTGCACGTGCCTTTGCGCATGTCTATCTTTGTATTAGACATATCTAACAATAAAAATAACACAAATGCCACACAAATCCTAATCTTAGTGGTTGGAATCACTGGGTTTGGAATTTTCTCTTAATCTTTATCGATCACCCAGTTCTTAAGTCTTTTCTTACTAAAATGATTCTAAGATATCTACTTTCATGCGCCTGCACTTGTACCCACTCTGCATCTGCCCTCGATTCTTGCACCTAAGGTTGACATGCAAATACAAAATTTAATTCTAGCCACATCCGCAAACAGTCACGAAAATGCAAATACAAACATGCAACACATCCACACCAATGGTCATTATAGAACACCACAGACATAGCACCGCTATAACCATCCATAGCCATATGCAGACCCACACAACATGCACAATCACAAATGGACACCCTTTTTGCGCCTTAGCAAGGTGCACATATAGTGTGTTTTTTGTTTATCTAGATAAATCACCTAATTTTGAGATAGGTGAGATGTTGAGGTTGTGCTAGGTTGTGCTTTGTGCGTTAGGCGTGCCCTAGGTGCGCTTTTAACAATGTGCTTGTGCTACTTTAGTGAAAGAGTCTTTCTACAATCTTCCTATATCTATCCATAAGGTGATGACAGAAATTTATTTGAAATAGGTAGTTATATAACCATATTTGTTTTTTATCAAAAGTTTATATCTTGGACCTATTATATCAAAGAAGGGAGACACTGAAGATTGTGTATCTAGTAGGAGTAGAGTGGGCCTGATGAAGTTGAGAGATTTTTGTTTTCCCCTCTATTATGAGATTGTTGTATAAGCCTTTGAGGTGTAAGAGAAATTTCATAAGACAAAAATAAGGTTGTATGGATTAGAATGTTGTGGCATTAAAGAGGGCTCATGGACATATGGTGAGTGTGACTATTATGGCAGTGCTTAAGTTGTAGTGCAGTACAACAAGAGAAGTCTGCCACAACAAGAGAAGTTCATTAAAAGGAACAGAAAAATTTCATGTTTGAGGAATATTATATGAATCAAATAAGATGGTATAAGAATGTGTGATAATGTGGAAGCACTAGTAAGCAGTGCAGATGCTGGTTTCATTTTGAAATTGAATGTTCAAAGAGTTAGATGAGAAAGCTTAGGTTTGCAAATTGAAATCGTGAGAAATGTTTTGGACATGTTGGAATATGTGTCCCTTAATGAAATGAACATACATGGCCGTGTTATTGCATTTTGTATCACCATTTATTTTACAAGGTGTGTTTGTAGAAAGCTCATTCTGTGTTTGAAGAAAGCTTGTTCCATATGTTAGAGAAGATCATTCTATCGCTAAGTACACCAACATGGGCGTTGAAATAATGAAGTTATATTTTGATTTCTACTCTGACAGTGTGTCAACAAATAGAGCAAGCTCTTCATAAACAACTTGAGCATGGAGCTTGTTTAACCTTGTTTGACCAGGAGCAGCCCAAACTCAAGCTTCACATTAAGGCTTCATAAAAGTCTGAGCTCGAATAGTCCCAGACTAACATGCAGCTGGAAGCTAGTTTCAGTTTGATTATAAGCTTGTATGAGTTCCTTAGCCAAGCTTGTAAATTTTTAACTCAGCTTGGCTCAAGCTTGGGTTCAATCTGGTACCATCCTTTGATATAGCAAGTCAAGCCTGAACAATTCAATCTTGGGCTTGTTTGCAGCCCTACAAGGGAATCAAGGGCGAGGGGATGATGTCATGTGATGTTTGAAACCGAAATCTGCAAAAATTGTGTGCTATTGGTCTTTAGAGAAAAATGTCACTTCATTCAAGACCATTTTCTGAATAAGAAGACAATCAATTAGTACCTCATCTATGGCATATATTTTGAAGAGATAAATTACCGACAGCTGCAAATAGTTTATAGTGATGTGTCAAACTCAACTGAAATAATTGAAATTAAGAGTTGCTGATCATGGTTGTGTACATGAGTGAGCCTTTTCTAGTTCATGTGTAGAGAAAAAAGGGTTGAGGGGGTCCAAAAGAGAGAAGTTCAAAAAAGGGGAAGAGCTATGCCCTAGTAGTGATCAAAGCATGATCATAAAGATCAAAATTGTAAAGGGAGAGGTGCTATCCTTGTGTTTTCTGTCATTTTGAGATTGTTACCTCTTTCATTATTTAATTAGTCTGTACTTACCGTTCTGCTTGATTTTAACTGATCTTGTTGCCTTTTGCAGGCAGAAGAAGCACAAAGGTTGCGGAAGAAAAGAAAGGCTGAAAATTTGCGTCTAATGGAAATGGAGAAGAGGCAAAAGCAGCGTCTAGAAGAAATTCGGGAATCGCAAAAAAAGGTTTGGAAATACTATTTACCATGACCTTGTACGAGTACTACTATCTTTCATGTTTCCTATTTCTTTTCATGTATAACCTATTCATTTGATTTGTTAATCTTGTCCTTGGTAAGTTGCTAAATAGGATGCAACAATTCATTTTTTGCCTCTGCTTCCCTTTTATGTTCTTTTCCTGGTTTACAATATTGTACATGCTAATTTCAGGATGAGGAAATTATACATCTGAAAGAAAAGCTTCGTGCTGAAGTAAGGAAGGAGCTTGACAAAATGGAAGGGAGATACAGAGACATGGCTTCTCTTTTGCGTGGATTAGGCATCCATGTTGAAGGGGGTCTTTTTCCCTTATCATGTGAGGTGTGTTACATATTTTGTTATGATTGAAATATTTAACTAGTAATTTTCCGATCATATTAAATAAATGCTTTTAGTAATATGTCTTGAAAATGTAGAAGGCAGAGATGTAATTTATGGAGTTTTTTTGTCATTACTCAATGATTATTAGGTTCTTGTGATGGTTCTGGTTGTCACTTTTCCACCTAGTTGATGTATTGGTATCAGACACCTAGGAAAATCCATTTGGTTTTTTGAAGAAGGGTTTTTAGTTTATGAAGAATCTTGAATTTGTAAGAAAAAAGTTTTTAATCTTCCAAACTGTTCACCATAATCTCCAGCAGTCAAATTGATGGTGTCACGCCTAAGAAACATAAAGCATATCCATTGGAACACTTGGAGAACATTTCTTAGACAGTAATCATCTTTTCTTAGAGTCCATATGTGTTCATATTCTGAGAAATTCTGGTGTATCTATAAGTCACTCTTGTTTTTTCTTTCTTTATTTATTTTTTAAAATTTATTAGCATACCAAACTGTAGATAATTTATAAATCTGTGTCAATCCTCCTTATTATCATTATTTTGCAAGTAGATATCAACCTCAAATTTAGATTATCGACCTTAAAATTACTTTAAGTGCTAATGAAAACTTATAATGTTCATATCCCTTTATAGTGACCTAATTCTATGCTATTAGAGAATTTAGTCTGAAAAAACCGATTCACAATATTGTTCGTTCACATTATTGTTTAGACAGGTTCTTATACAATGTCCAGTAGTATTCTGCCTTTCCTTTTTTTTTCTATTCTTTTAGAGCTTTATTAGCTCTACTTTGTGGGGTTATTTTGGTTTATTGGAGTCAAGGGCTACTCTAGGGTGTTATTTATTGCTTTTTCGTGTTATGTTTCGTTTAGAAATATTGAACATGTTTTTGGAAGTTGTATTTTGCTATCTATATTTGAATTTTAAAGCTACTAAAGGTTCCAGTTGTTTTTTATTTGCTTTTATTTAAAAACATGATTATGTAAAGTGGTATGCTGATCTGATGTGAAATGTGAGTATACAAGACAATTATGATTTTTGACATTGAAACTTGAATAACCAATCTTATAATGCTTGTATTGTCTTCATATAGTATATGTTTTTAATATATTTATGGAACTTTTTCAAATTAGCCCCTTGATTTCTTCAGATGAGCGCCTTTGTGGTGCGTAGCACCTCAGGCGATATAGGGGTCCTCTCACCTTAAGGATACTTCTTGCTTTTGACAATTATTTTGGAGAGTATGATGCACTGAACTACTATTTTGGCACATAGACCACCACCAGCCAACCAAACAAAATAGAACCAAGTGGCTAAAATTGTGTACATGTTTCGTCTTCTTTTGATCAATGACTTTAGCAAGGCTCTTATTAGTAGTCTAAGGAAACTTCTCATTTTAAGCTTATGGATTTAGTTTGATAGCTTGAAAGCCTGACCATGCTAAGACATATATGGTGAATATGATATCAAGACATTCACTTGCATGTACACAAGTTTTGTTGCTGTTTTGCTTCCACAACAGGATATTTTTCTCTGTTGTTTATTCTATGGGCAGTGTTTGTCAAGCATCTTATGGTATTAATGTAATGAGAATCAATCTTGATTGGATTTTAAAGAGGTTTAGGTCTTATATTGTGGCTAGATCTTGGAAACTATGCTGAAGGTAGTTCTTGTCAACTCTATGATTGATGATAGGGGCCCAATGTCGTAAAGATTGCGATCAGATGGTAAATTGCAGAGAGGGTTAGATTGGATTGTGGATCATAAGATATTTTTCAGATCTTTTAAGAAATATATGGTAAAATATAAAAAATTGAAAAGTAAGTAGCTAGGAACAACAAGAGGAGAAATCTGATTATCAGCAGGATATCTGATGTTTAACTGAAGTATTTAGCACAGAAAAGAAAGAAAACATGGTTGAGTTTCCTTAAAACAAGGAAACTAGGTTGAGTGGAGTTGTAGAGAAAGAGAATTAATAGAAGAATGAGAAAGAGGGGAAAAGGACCCTACATCAAGTTTTTTATTAATCGGATAATCCGATTAAAACCATTAGATCTGCCACTGTTTCGCATCTGATTTTTAGGGCTGAAACAACTTCGTCTATTATTTTCTTTTAAGCAGTAGATCAGTGTTTAAATCAGATGCTGATTGCTGTATAGTTGTGTGAAACAGGTTGAAGATTGCTGTATAGTTCCCAAAACTTGCAGCATGTTTATATTGTGTAGTCTTAAATCCTAATGAGGCTTCATCACATTTCCTCTAGCAAAAGAGCTTAATCTGATGGAAAAACACAGAAACCCCTAGCATCATCAGAGAAAACAAGAGATAAAACATTGAGAAGTACTGGTAAAATTCACAAATGTATGATTGTCATAGGCTTTTGTGCTACTTGTTTATGGTAAAGTAAAGGTTTTTTATATTTTTTTCTGGGTGTCCTGTGCGAATATAACATGACGCACGTGGCATGCACTAGACACCATGACATGGCTCTGATTGTGGTTTGCTTGGTTCCACTTAAAAGTTTTTCAGTTCTTGTGTTTGTAGTCAAGAGTCCCATGTCTTGTCGTGGCCAACTCAATCCTATTGCTGATGAACTGGCAAGAACCAAGCCATAGAAACAAAGAAACAGACAGAGTTGAGATCTCTTGACAAACTCATCTCAGCTGCGCCTCGAGTCTTTCTTGAGTCGTGGTAGTTGTTTCTTCGCTCCCTTAAGTCCCGAGTCTTTTTTTTCTGGCAGGTTAATGCTGCCTATAAACAAGCATTGTTGAGATTCCATCCAGACAGAGCATCAAGGACTGATATTCGTCAACAGGTTGAAGCAGAGGAAACATTTAAACTGATTTCACGTTTGAAAGAACAGCTGCTGCCTGTAGCATAATTGGATAGGTAAACATCTTGCAATGCCATTTTTACCGGTGTCGTGCCATCTGACAAAGTGCCAGCACTGTTGTGGTGGGGGGCCTGCTGCTCTTCTAGTTCGGGTTCTTCTCTAGCGGATGACTACATGCACATCGAATCTCATATATCAGATTATAATGAAAGAATCTTGTATCTGTTATTTTAATACCCGATGTCTTTTTTTTTTTCTTTTTGTGGTTTTCTCATTCATGGAGGTTTCTTGATCAAAGGCAGCATGAATTAGTCATTTTTTGTCTTGTAAATACTGCAAACCTGGCTTAATTCTAATGAAGGGACCTTTGTTGCCTTTTAGGAAGAGACAAGAAGCAATACATGAGTTCTTTAGCCGACCTGCATAATTTTGCAACTGCAGAATTCATATGTAGGTTCAACATGTGTCTTGGCAAGCTTCATCGTTTATTCCCCATTCTTCTCGTATTTGCCTGAAATTGCCAGTTCTACTGTGAAAGGTGACAGTTTGGAACCAGTCTTGTTAAGATCTATTGTTATTGAGGCGGATGTGCATAATGTTCTTTTACATATTACGATAGGCAAAAGAAGAAATGCAAATGGCTGATACTTGTGTTGGTAGAAAGCTATGTTGGAGGCTGAGCGGTGGTGGTTTGGAAAGTGGCTTGGTGAGTTTAATGATGAAACATAGAACCAGCGAAACGTGGAACGAAGCATGCGGAGCTGATCTTGCTTTTCTGCCAGACAGGTGTACTTTCTAATCTGGAGGCTAATCAGCTTTCAGCAGGTTTGGCACTCACAAATCTAACAGGGATAGCAGTGGAGGAAGAGGTGAAAGCTGTTGGAGAGTTGGGAATTGATAAGGGGACGCAAGAACTAGGATGCCTTCAAAGGGAGGCAAATCCATCATGATCCTCGCCGGAGAAGCAGATTGTAATTGTTGTTGCTGCTGCTGCTGCTGAACTTTGTTCTATGTGCATTCTAATTTTCCAAAGAGGCAAACTTTTTGAGGACCGTCATTTATTTATTTATCTTTGCCTCCTTTCCAAAGCTGTGCTCGTTCAGCTACAAGTGAATCATCTACAACTAAGACTTTCAGCCACAGCTGAAGCATTTGTAGCACAAGTGAGACCACCAGTCACACAAGTTTGAAATATGTGAGAGGGTTCCTACTAGCTCAGTTACGAAAGTTGTGGCATACTAGTCTCGAGTCCCTTAATCAAAAAATATAGTTATTTTGCATTACATTCAGATCACCATTCAGCATTTCAATGTTAAAGATGCGCTTAAGCACTATTTTACTGTCGTAATCCCTAAAACAATGAATCCGTGGCACTCAAGTCCAAGAGAAATTTAAAAAAATGTTAGGAATTTCTTAGAGATAAATTGGCCAATTCCGTGGTTTGATAAGTAAACAACTGAATAATTTAAACGATGTGTTCCAAGAAGATGCTTCAGCATTATATTATAAAATTATGCAGTTGTCTGTAAATTTTGGAATCCTGAGGATTATCCTCACAGTTGAGACTAATCATATGTTTTTCTTTTCTTTCCGTTCTATCTATCATGGTCCTGCCTACTTAAAATATGATAAAATAAGTGCACACTACTTCTCTTGGTTTCTTTTCATTCTTTTCATTTGGTGGATAAATTCTGAAGAATGCTACAAACCTGTTTTTCCTTGTACCCACCTTGTGCCAATGTGAGGACAGCGTGCAACGAGAACCACAATGTGAGAATGAATTTTGGTGAATATATCAGAAGTTGGGTTCATTAACCAATTCGCGTCCATATATAACTGTCCCCAAATCAGAAAGTCGTGAAGGGAGTACAATCCAAGGAGAATTTACTTCCACAAGAAAAAAAGGGCAATCCGAGGAGAATGATAAAAGTTCAATAGGATTTTCACTTTTACCGAAGAAAAGTATGGTAGAAGATGAACACAAAAGACACTCGCATTTGATCACAATCTTCTTCTATGATTTAGGTGACGACGTCAAGACCCGTGCGAGCGTGTTTAGTCCCACAACAGTTATTCACTAGGTAGATCTTGAAAAATTATATAGGATCAAACAACCCAAATAATATCTTCCGACTAGTTATTTTGGATAAGATCCTAGGTTGTGAGAAATAATAGAGAACTCGGCCTAAACACATAGAGAACAGCCTTAATGTTATAGAAGTAAACATCTAAACCCAGGCCAAAATATCGTTCCAAAAGGAAGACATACACATAACAAGAGAGAACCGGAAGCAAGTCCACAGAAAATAATAGACATTCTATGATATGAAATTATAAAGAGGAAACACGCAGTCTTCAGATTAATACTATGGTTCTAAATCCAGATGCACTTTTAACTTGGACAGCAAAGTCCTCCTCTCACTGGAGGCGTGTTGCTCCGGCGGGGAGGATGACTTCTCTTCAGAGGCCTTCTCATTGGAGTCCTTTCTGAAGCAACTGCGGTGGTAGAGGTAGAGGAGGATGAGGGCCAAGGGAAGAACCACAGTCAGGAACACCTGCACCAAATGGTTGCTCTTTTCGACCAGTTTAACAAGCTTCTTCAGAAGATGCACCAGCTGGTTCAGCTTCTTCAGCAGAGACTCTAAGAGCTCCTCGATATCGTCATCGTCGTCTTTAAGCTTTGGCTCCTTCAGCATCAGCTTCCTGAGGTGGTGCTCCATCTCTCCCTCTCCTTCCAGATCCTCCCTGAGCATTAAATAAGAGAAGAGTTGGGGATCGGTTGCCTAAATCCAGGCTTGATTCACACTGTGACACCCATATCCTTCGTTGGACCAGGTCCAATCATTCCATGAAATACATATCACAATGACCATATCCAATGATGGTAGTATGTGCACTGCGTCAGACAGACTTATAGCTCATGGATACGGATATGCTAGAAATGCATGCCTTCCAAACTACATGCTCTTCACATGTGACAGTGTTTGATGGACGGAAATGATCCCCTCGTTTATGACCGCCTCTAAAAATGGAAGCCAATCGACATCCTAGAGTTGGTATCTAATAAAAATGGCCCTCTACCTATTGGTAACAAATACGAACTATGATATTTTATCAATTACGAAAATATATAGCTTTAATAAATTTAGTTTATGGGTATCAAGTTTGGGCAATGTATATAGCTTTGAATATTCAACTATTAGATTTAGATGCTATGTTCCCGCATCCCTTGGCTTAATAAATAAAAAATATTTAGACTAATTTTAATATTCTATATATTTTATAAAAATTTTCTATTACATGCTTCATGTTCCCAATCTGAGACATGACAACCAACTATAGAAGCTGAGTACATTGCCGCTACAACTATAGCATGTCATACAGTTTGGTTGAGGAGAATCCTAGGAAGATTTAAAGCTTAAGCAAGAAGAGCCAACTGTGATCTTTTGTGACAAGAAGTCTACAATTGGATTGTCCAAGAATCCAGTCCAGCTAGGTAGGACCAAACATAGAGAGATGCGACACCATTTTATTAAAGTTGGTTGCCAAAGTAACAAGGGAGCGCGCTGCAATATTGCAATACTAATGTTCAGGTTGGCAGACAATAAATTCAACAAGTTCTGATCCATGATGGGAATTGAAGCCCTCATTGAATTAAGTGGGGGAATGCTGCAGATTAATTCAAACATGGGCTAGGTGACAGCGATAACCTTGCACATTTGTTTGTTTGTTTTTTTTTTTGTTCCACTGGTTGTGAGATCATGGAGTCAAGTAGTTGAGTCTTTAGGAGTTATCTAGTATGTGTCCTTGTTAGTTGGGCAATTTGTCAGCAAAATTATGAAGTGGGCTGCGTGTGTGCAACAACTTGGAAGTGGGCTGAGTGAGTTTAATTATTAACCATCATGTTGTTAAAAAATTCTATTCAAGTAGCTTTTATAGAGAGTTTCAGTTCAATAAAAAATCATGTATTTATCCATTCAAAACTCTTTGAATGTGTTCCCTGACAATCTTCCATGGCCTTCTCTAACCATGAGTAAACACCACATTCCCAGCTCGAACAACAGAAGCAAACAATTAATCCCTTTAAGCTAAAAGCCAGAAATCTTTGTGGCGCCTACTAGTAATTAGATATCCCCCGCCAGCCCTTCTACTCTTCCTCCTGATAGCCAGGGCCATGCAAGAAGCGTTCTGGATGCAATAATCCACCACCCCTCCTCCTCTTACCCTATTTCTAGCCCACATCATCACCAGTCGCCATGTCGCCGAACGCTTCCTTTGCCCCAGGACTAGAAGGGAAACCTCTTGTTTCCTGGCCTCCTCCACGATGGTTGGCCCTCGCTCCTTGCCTTCCACTAAAGAGACCTCAACTTTAACCTGTTGACAAGCCAACTAACTACTGAAATGAATATTTTAATCTTGAACCTCTATATTTAAAACATGAGATAAGCGGTTGGCATAATGATCAGGCCTTGGCTGTGAAAGTGTACCGTATTCCCTTCACTCACAGCTCATCAAACCATAAACTATTATTGCTTTCTGTTGATGAGAAGCAGATGAGAATGAAGAGGAGGAAGATGTTTACCTCTGGTCTCCTAGCTTGACAGATATTTTTCATAGCATAGAGCAGTTCATAACGCCTAGGATTCAATTCATTCTGAGATTGATTACCTGCAATATGTACAACAAGAAAAGGAGAGAAAGACAATTAATTATTAGTTTCCTTCTACGCTGCTGAACATCTGCTACCATCTATCTGTCCATCCAAAACCATATATATCCAGCTACTCACCATGTTTCAGCTTCACGACGTCAAGAAGAACTACTGTGTCATGGCTCTGAACCGCATGAGAGAGTGCCCATTGCAAAGCTTCCTTTGCTTCTGGTTTTGAGTCTACTAGAACCATGATTCTCCTACCGAGCACAGTCCCTAGTTTAGCTCCAGTGCTCGAATTCGTCTCTGCATCCGTTGAAGACTTGTGGCCAGCCTCCACCATGGCTGATAGTGTCTTTGACCTGGCCCTTGGGGAACGGGTGATGACACGAGTCGCAACAGCAGCCCGGTTGAGGCAGAAACTTGTGAGCCTTCTGCTAACTCTGCCCATGATCCCAGATGGACGCCAAGGATCAAAGGCCAAGGTGGATGTAGAAGAAGAGATGGGGAGGGTGCAGTTGAGTCGTTGGTGAATGGTGAGCCTGCCTTAAATCCCAAATTCTCATTATTTTCTCTCTTCGTTCTTCTTTTAAGGTTATATATATATGCGTGAATGTGGGCTCCAACCTAAACGTGGAGGGCATGACTATGTTGGGAAATCTCGTTACAGGCCATGCCAGCTTTTCATTACGAGCCCCATGGTGTAGACAACTGCAGCTGTGCAGTAGAGCCACATATTAATTAAGCATGATAAGGAATGTATCCACCTCTCAACCACTGATGGGATGATGAAAATTATGATGGTCATGATCATTTGATCAAAGAGTGCAGGCTAAATATCTGGCGAAGAAAGAACAAAACGACTGGAAACAAAAGATTGTTCTTCCACTAGAGGCAGATTTGAAGCTAAAAGTTTCCCACTTTGTAGACTCTCAACTTATTATAATCCATACGGATCTTACTACTGTGTTTCTTTCTGATACAGCCGAAATTCGTAAAGATTCTTTTCCTAATGCGTCCAGATTAAGTGATATCTCCGGTTCTAGCAGAATTTAAATTTACTTTGATAAAATTTTAGTGAAAAATGCTTAGTCTTGCCTGAAACCTCCCTAAAACTCTTTCAACTTATTTTTTGTTCCAGAAAGATCATTTGGCTCGATGCGTAAAACTTTGGCTGCTGCTGATAGAATTGAACAGAATTTAGAAACGAGATCCACCACATCAAAAAGTCAACACGTGTATTAAACTTTCAGAGATCATAACTTGGCCAAATGATACCTGATTGAGATGATTTTAAGTTTTCGAGCTTTGCGACTTGAAGCTCCATGTCAAAGGATGTGATAATTGAGCGAACAAGTCTAAATTTTATAATTTGACCTTCAAAAAGGATTGGTGAAACATATTATTTTTTTTTTGCATCTTTTAATCTGGAAAGAATTTGGTGGATCTACTCAAGGTAAAATCAATGAAGAAATTGAGATCTATCTTCCATAGAATTTTAATATTTCCATATTTATTTTCACTAGTTATATTTATCTTGGAAAAATTGAATTCTATTTAAACTAGAAGAAAAATCCAATCCAATTTCTACAAGGGTATCTCACTCATATAAAAAGAGTTTATGTATCTTAGTTTCTTATGCATCAAGAAAAGAAAAGAAGATCCATACCCTATTTTCGTTAAATTTTTTACTATTTTTCTAACTCTTTTTGCGAGATTCAAGTTATGTCGATTAGAAAAATTCTCCCTTCTTCCTAACTGAATTGCTTTTTTTTTTTATTCGAACCATTAGAAATTAAAGTTAGCATTTCAAATCCTAATAAATCACTGAATGACAGTGGCTTAGCACTAAAAATTCTGGTTTCCACCCATTCGAAAAAAAATTATTGGATAAACATAATAGTCCTAGTTAAATTAATTTAAATAGCCAAAATTTTCAAACTCATCATGCTTTTTTAATATGACCACGACTAGGAGCATATCTACTTATGTGTGTGAATATGCATGGAATTCGTATGTGTAACCACACATTTGCCATTCATTATTGCATAGAGATTTTTTTTTTGTAACGTAAAGGAGGCCAATCGCGCAGCGATTATAAAGCGTAGCGATTATAACGTACGCCATCTGTAGTCGGTGTGCAGAGATTCATGAACTCATGCTAGTGATCATATAAAGAAAGCTGTAAAAGATATTATAATGTAATGACATCAGCCTTAAACTCTTTCCATCTTGATTAATTAGAGATCTAATATGGTCTTTCTCTCTCATTACATGTACATTTGTGAGGTATCGTCTTACTCTTTGTGCATCATATACTTACGGTTGATATTTTCATTAAATATTTCAGTGGATGGTGTATTTGCATGTTTTGTTCCATATTGTGACTATCATGCTCAATTGAGATTCTTCTTTCCATCTTCATGTCGATCTCTGGTTTTATGTTTTTTTGCAATCATGACTGCATCAGGATGGTTTGAAGGCAATGAGAATATTAATATCAAGCATATCCAGGTCAGGCTACAATATGTCTCTTGGTGACTAGCCCTAGAAAAGGGCTCTCTGTAGAAGACGTGCCTATAGGTAATTAGGAGATGCTCATAATTAGGTTCCTAGTGGATTCCTTGTGGATTTGAAGGTGTCTCCCAACATCTCCTCAATAATTTTGGCTGAGTTGGAGCCATTATTTTGACCATTATTTTTCTCATTTTGGTTCACATTTTGTGGTGCCTACCTGTATAGAGGAAGATGGATTTAATTGGATGTCTTCTAGTCCACGTTTACGCACTTGATATAGTCCCCCATTGCACTGCATGTATTATTTATTGCTAAATAACATATTTGGCACCTTAGGTAACCTGTAGTCATTTGACTTGAACAACCATCATCTGCGATTGCGATTCTCTAAATCTATACTATTTGTCTCATAAAAACCTGTCTCAATATAAATATGAGGAAGAAAACAAAACATGATGAAATAGTCAACTAGGAGAGAGATGGTTTTCTAGCATTCTAATACAATCTGGATCATTCCATTGCTTACTGTCAACTTTCTGGAGTCAAATTTCAACCACGCATGGCTGAATTCCTGTTGAGAAAAAGCTCGAGGTCATCCACTCTTTGTTCTAGAAAAAACTTAAAAAGAAAAATATGTGTCACACCCCCGATACAAATTCACGAAATAGGGATGCGGCAACTCATCATGATGTCATAAATCAAGCAATGGAATAATTGATCGATTAACTAAGTCAAAAATTTAAAATCTAAATTTAACAAATCACATAAATTCTAATAATGTTCGATAGTGTGACATTGAACTTCAATAAAATCCTAATCTAAGCTAGAGAAGTCAAAACTTTGCTTCTAATCACTCTTCTATAGTAAAATTTTATACCAAACTAGTTCTCTGAGTCTGTAAAATAGTAAGATATCGAATAATAAACTAGATAGCCTACTAAACAATAAGTACTTCAATTGAATAAATTAGGCAATAAGATAATAATTTTACTAAAAATAATCATATAATATATATTAGTTCAAAAACAAAATCTAGATATAAAGTATTATCAAAACATCATGTATGCATATCCAAACTTTCTCAAAATTTAAGTTTTTGTTCATGGATCCAATTGCAAAATATCAAGTTCATCCTGTCAGTTATGAGCTATATATGACCATATTATCGCTGTTAGAGAATCCTTTTCACAACTCCACATTTCCTCTTGTGGTGTAATTCTTTAGGATTACTTATATACTATTATTTAACCTCCATTGATTGGATCCTTTGCCAACACATAGCCCTCATTGGTAGGGTCACAATGCTGGCCACTTTTGTGGCATAAATATTTTAGGACTAATCAAGTTGTATTGTTTTACCCCTATTGGTGGAGTCCTTAATATAGCCAGGCTAAGAGTCTAAAACTATTTTGAATCAAAACTCTTTTTCACAAAAATATATTTCGTGTTCCAATTCAAGAGATACATAAAATCATGTAGTATTGAAGTTAATCAAAATTGAAACTATCAATCATGCATCATGAAATATTTCAGAAGAAGAAAGACTCAATGGTGTTACTCAAGATGACAATCCAAGAGGCTAGGAGTGAATTGGATTTTTTAAAAACTTTTATAAACTTAAACAATTCTTAAGTAAAACTAATTTGAATTTTAGTATAATAGTGAAATGAGTTATAAATAAATGCACAAGATGGGAACAAGCAAAAACAATACAAACACAAAAATTTTAAGGTTCGATTTTTGTTATTGTGGCTCGAGTTTGATTAGTATGGATGTTGGGATCTTGAAGTTAACAGATTTTAGTGCATTTTTGTTTCTCTTTCTTGCTCGCTCTTAATCTTGTAGCGAACACAATAATTGAAGTATGAAGCTCTCTCTTTATAGATCTTTGGAAGCTCACTCTGAATTGAGAGGAAGTTTTGAATGGTTGCTTCTCAAATTGGTCCTCGAGTTAAAGCTCAAAAAGTGGAGGTTGACTTGCATTCTTTTTTTTACCTGATCCACTTAATCCTCTTAATCCCACTCCTCCAATTCAATTTGGAAGCTTTTATAGCATAGAAACTTGTTGGAGAGTCATTTCTAGTCGTTGTCTTTCGTTTGTGGTCATTATAGGGTCGACTTGTCGTTGACTATCCTTGACCAAGGTCGACTCGTGATCTTATAGAGTCGGCTTGTGAAAGGACCACTTTCTATTGCCTTCTATCCTCTGTCTGCGGTCATTCCGAGGTCGACTCAACTTTTGTTGGAGTCGACTTGTGCTCGGTAGGAGTCGATTCTGGATTCTCTATAGTTTACTTGTTCACTACAAAAACTCCCAAAAGTCTTTAAAAAATTTTTCCAACTTTAAGATTTGTTCTTCTAAGCTTCTCCATATTTCCATAACCTTTCAACCTCATTGAGCTTTCTATGAAATAACTTAACTACTCTGAGAACACAAAATTATTAATATTATACTCAAATATTTTGTTTATAATTTTTTTTTTGATTTACCTTCAGGTACAATTTTAGATTAACTGTTTTTACTTTCTTGATTTCATTGTTATTATCATTTGATCGAATGCTATCTTTTATATAAACATGTTAACAAAAGAAATTGTATAGTTTGTTATTTACATTGATACTAGAAAAAC
>JAOXJJ010000359.1:6146501-6159202 GCA_025769935.1 Phoenix roebelenii | reverse complement strand
TCCCCTGGGCCTCTCACCCGAGGTTCTCTCCAGAAAGATGTTCGGGCTGACTCCCGGCAGTGGCATCGCCCCTCACCGTCGGCTTTCGAAGAGGGATGTGGATTTTGGCCTTGAGACGCCGGTCCGCCTGAGAGGACCGGCGGGATCGGGGCCCGAGGAAGAGGTGCTAGTGAAACACCCTTTGGTTGCAGGCCTTGGACTACAGTAGCCAAGGCCCGAACTTGATGCACCAGGGCGTCAAACTGTTCCGGCCGGACTTGAGGAGTCGAATCGGCCGTCGAGGGGAAGGACGGGCGGGTCTTGGGTGGCGGCCATTGGGAAGTTCGGTGCTTCCAAACGACGCATGCGTGCAGAACGAATAAGAACTCAAAAAATCTGCAGTCTGTCTTGGGAGGCTCTTCGCATAATTTGTTTGTCATCATGAAGCTTTTTTCACTTTTATGTTGTAAGGCAGTCGGCAGCATAACCTTCGTTAGCAAACTCAAATTAAATTGATTTGAAGATTGAGTATTCTTCTCTAAAAACAATTGGTATTTGGAGTCTAACAAGGTGCTAAGCAGCAAACAATTCACTCTTCCGATTCATGACAAAATGTGTGCAATTGACTCACGAAGATGAAGCTCCCTCTAACAACCGTCACACCTCTCATCATAGGCCCCCATCTCCTTAAATTCTCTCCACTGGCCAAACGTAGGCATTTAGGATTTTGACTCCATATCCATTTAAAAAATCAGAGAATTTACAAATCAAAACCCGTTTCACACGATAAGACAAATGCTCCAACTGTACTATTGCTATCAACCTTCAACAAGTACATGGTCAGAGAAACTTTTAATAGGATAAGTACACCAAAAAAAACATTTTACATTCGTTACTGCAATATATTTTGCCATTCGTGTTCAACTGCAGAATATATACCACAAGATAAACAAGCCTCCTCAAAATCAAAGGGAAGAAAAACAGGAAAGCAATGGCAAGCATAACCTATCACCCACCATCAACCTCTGTCCGAAACTCCCTTTCAACTGAGATGGACAAGGTAACTTTTGGCGCTCCTTTATCACCATGACACTGGAACTGCAGAAGAACTATTACTAGGGTGGCCATCTCCTCGAAAAATACATATACCATGCTTCGTGGCTGCTGCTAGCAACATCGCCCTGCATGGTCAGCATGATGCATAACAGATGACTGTCATGCATCATTCCACTACGCATGCATAACAGAAGACCGACCATGTTCGATCAGTCTTCCATTTCTGGAGACCATATTCGGTTAGTCTTCAGTTTTCGAGAACAGTTGGATTGAAGAGGAAAAAGAGGTCTGTGAAAACTCAACCTCCATCCATTAGAGACGGAGCGTTTTAGGAGTCTTTGCTCCTCCATTAGAGGTAGAGACCAAGGACAATCAGAGTTATAAAGGATTTCTTTTCATAGGATGGAGGGAGGGAGAGAGAGAGAGAGAGTAGTAAGGATGACAAGGAGAAAGTGGCGAGGGAGGGAGTGGATGGGACGGCCTTTATATGAGCCCTAAAAGATCGAGAAGGGATAGCTGAGAAGGCGAGGATTAGAAGGCAGAAGAACCTCATGCAGGAAGAAGAAAAAGCTCATGAGGCCCGAGGAAGAGAGTGGTGGGCGGAGAAAGAAGACGAACATGTCTCTTTTATAGTGGAGGGGGACTTTAATCTGTGGGCGTTGCTGTGGTTTCCAATCGGTATAGGTAGTTTGAAACATGCGGCGTTTCCTGTGGTCGCTTGAATGCTCGAGAATTATAATTCTAGAAAAACGTACATTACAAAATTTAATTGAAGTGGCTAACACAGCGAATTTTGTCGTTGTTAGCTGAAACCGATTTTTTTTTCTCATCATTTGTAATAACAAAAAAAAAAAAAAAGCGCTATTGGCCGGCTTGAAATGGCCAGGCCCAGCCCGATCTGGTGCGCCTAGCCCAACTTGTGGAAGGGCTCCAAGAGGCTAGGCCCAATTAGGCCAAAGCATACCTGTTGCATGCGATGGAGGAGAAGACTCCGATTGGGAGTCTTCTTCCTCCCATGACTCCAACAAGCTCTGGAGATCCTAAAACAACCTAAAGACCGGCCAAAAATCTTACAGACTTTCTCTATTTAAGGCTCCTTCCTCCTTCTAGCTCCATCGACGAAGACCTGATAATGGCCGCTGATTCCAAGTCTTCCTCTTAGAGTCTCCTCCTTGATTCCTCATTGAAAACCTCGTCGAATCTTCGCCGGACCGAGGTGAGAGCTCTTTGCCGCCGCCTCCTTTTTTTTCTAGTTTTAGAGTTGCTGCCATGTTGAATTAAGCCGACAAGTCACCGAGATTCATTCAAAATAAGGGTACACTATTTCGGCGACTCTTTCTTTCAAGTTTCGCCTCCACCGACCGTCAGATTTGGCCGAGTTTGAAGAGTCCTTTGATGATCTTCTTTTTTTTTTTCTTTCCTTCTTCGTGTCGGTCGACCACCGTCACCGATGGTGCCGCGGCTGAAGGCCGCCATCACTGAAGCTCGACCACCTTGGGCTGCCACACCCCTCCTAATCCGAGAAGAAGAGGGTGAGATCGAGCTCCCCCCTATTTTGAGAAGGAAGAAGAGTTTTCTCTCTCTTCTTTCTCTCTTCTGTCTCATTTTTTCTAGTTTTCTTTTTTTTTTATTTCTCCTTCTTTGCATGATTCTATTGACCTAGTAAGAGGTCCGAGATGTTTTCATTATCGACCCAGATCGACCTCAATAGAGGTCCTGGACTGGTGTCGCTATGATTACTGGGATGCTTATCGGGAACCATCTTGGGTGATCATCATCAGAAGCAGGCAACCGCAGCAGCAGATGACACCATCTCAGGAGTCCCATCCAGTGCTTTAGTTAGAGTTCTGCAGTGCATTGGAGATCTGGTATCATAGCACATTGGCTTAAAACATCAATACTCGATCTCTACGATCCGATACCGATCTGGGGATTGGCTTATATTGGCCTATGGTGAAGTTTGCAAATTTGGGGCTTTGGAATCACACACTGAACTAAAGACATTGATACATTTAATCAATAACTCCATTGCGAGAAATTTAAACTAAAGTCAGTCACACTATAAGATATTCAGGCCTTCTCATGAGAAGCACAAAGGTCAATACTAAAATCTGACACAGGAAGCAGATCTGTTTGCAATTAAATAGGGTAGAGGCTTACATGAAGCTGGACACAAATTCTTCCTCTAGCAACTGGCACAGTCGGTATCCTAATTCTATAAATCAGAAACAAACTTTGAAATTAACAATAAAACAGAGTGAGGAGACAAGGAAAGAAAACTTTGCAGCATTCATGACGTCACTCAAAACTATGCTGGGAACCAAAGAGTAGCATCAATTTCTCAACATGAGACAATTAAAATGTGAAGCCCTAATAGCCAGGGTCCATAGCAGAGAGAATCCAACATTGAAGATGAGAAGTCGGTCAAAAATTGTCTGACAAGAAACCAAATAATTTGATCAGACAAGGAAATATACCTGGTGCACTAAAATTTGCAGCTTAAAGAGAAACACACAGCTTGTGGTGGTCAATGGTTGAAGGTCTGGAGAGAGCAGAGAAAAAGAAAGCGAGCGACCAATGGAGGTGAAAGAACTAGGCTAGGAGAAAGATCTCAGGGGATCAGAATGCTTATACTTAATGCAGATGAGTATACTTTGTACATGGAAAAGCAGGAAAAAGAAACAAGAATATGCCATCTTAGGAACTCAAGCAGACCTAACAAAATCATGGAAACCCGGAACCTGCGACCAAAGTATTTACAAATCCAACAAGAGGTGAGTAGAAAGCTTGTTCGCATCGAGCTGGATAGGAGCATGGTCAGAGCGACAACTGGCCTTGGCTCTAAGAATGGACATGGGGAGGATGGAATCAATAGAGAGATGACTCCCTCATTTATCTCATTCGAAGAGCTTAATGTTGGATCCCGTTTAATTAAACCCTGATCCCGTTTAATTAGAACTCACATTTTGACAAGTGTCACTTGTAAATCCTGATGATCACAAGGGTATTTAGGTAATTTTGCAGCAGTGAAGGGTTATCTTGATGGGGTGACTCTTCACGGGTGTAACCACCTGCGCCGTTTGGTCTCTAGAGAGGGCTATGAATAGCCTGTTAGACCTCTTCTCTAATACACGCAATAAGAGCTCTCTCTCCAAAAGATCCTTCGCTAATCTCTATCTAGATCAGAGCTAATCTCGGTTGATCGCGCATATCTGCACCCATCTCGAAGTTTCAAGATGGATTTAGCGAATCAAGGTATGATTTATAATTTATCAAGGTTTAATTATTCCATCACTTAACATACAGACTATCAGTTGGTGATCATAATAAGAATCAAAAAATAATCACCATATTTAGCTTTCTTTGGGTTTGTGTAGTATATGGCATTGATTGGATCTCCATGAGCTACAATCAGAATTATGTGAAAATCAGATCTGTCTCATATCACCGAAAGCTGACGAACTCTATGTTAGCCATGAATAGCATAGCATGACAACCATATGAACAAAAAATACCCAATCATAACAAACCAAAGACTGAAAACCTTTATTTGCCTGTATAATTTGATACCATGACCATCGATCTGAAATCAGAACATATCCTTGTAAACAAACTGATCTACCAGCTCCTTTTTTTCCTTTTTTTTTGCTAAATCCTTCTAGCAGATGTTTGAATCCTAGTATCTAGCAGTTTCTCGCAAATCATCTCCACAATCAAATAAAGTTTTGGAAGACTTCCCACAGCATGTCATATTACAAGAGCTCTATATAGCAGTATGAAATTATATGATGTCCCGTGGCTGGCACCATCACAAAAATTCAACGAATAGATCACTTCATATCTGGGAAGGGATCCCTCTATGCTGGTGCTTGTCAACCGGAGGGCTCACAACGGAAATGTCAAAGCTTCTTTGCTCTGCTTCAGGGGTGACCTCCCTTAACATCAGCTATCCTCGCATCTGTCGACTGGATATCACTCCACTCAGGTGCCATGTTCGGATCTTAATATTAGACCTAAACCCAATCCAATAAGAAATTGGATCGGATCGGGTCGAGTCCATTGTTAAAATTTCCGACCCAAAATATCATTCGGGTCGGTCCTGGTCCATGTATAACTCAATCCCAATCCAAAAAATACGGGTTCGAGTCAGGTCCAAATAAATTTGAAAGAGTATGACCGAACAGAAAGCAGCTTCAATGACTTTTCTTTTGGATATTAAAGGACAAAAAACCACAAACCAGATAAGGTTGTCTGGCTAAAAAAATAGCATGCAGTGCTCATTAAATCAGATTATCTGGGGAACAACCTATGTCTTCATACTTAGGCCTTTTTGAGGCCTAGTTGTTACTTTGTTGCTACAAATGACCATTATTCTTTAATAAGCCTTCAAAACCAAGCAATGAAACTGTATGAATCATTCTATATTTTGAATTTGAGCTATAAACTGAAGATGCAAAATACTACTCATATACAGGACATGCACATCAATCATAAGGCATAACTTAGAGAACAACATGAGTTCATGCTTTTTCAGGCCCAAATGGTTTACCGGGTTTAGTTTGAGTCGGGTCTGGTTATAGGGTTGGAAACCCAAAATTTAAATGGGTCGGATCAGATCGGGTCGAATCTAAATTTAGTAAACCAAGACTCGACCTGAAACATAGAACAGATCCAATTAACCTAACCTAGCCCCATGGATCCTCCAAAATGGGTTGGAGCGGATCTAAGCGGGTTGGAAAGGGTCATGGGTCAACCCGACCCATTTGCAGCCTTAACTGAGTGACCAAGGAGAGAAAATCCACCAAAAATGGAAAGGCACGGAGGATGTTGGTGCGGAGGAAGGAAAAACTTCGCCGAAGCACCACCCAGAAACCTGGACACTCGAGCACTTGAGTAAAGAAGCAAGCGATGAAAGAAGTAGAGGCTGGACGATGGGGACGCCCTTATATAAGATGTAGAAGGCTCTGATCGAAGCGTCTTTTTGACTACTCGGATAGATCGAGCCACATGTTAGCTCGAGATACAGCGCGATGATTCATCAAGATCGCCGCAAGAATGATGCCTCGAAACCCTGCAATGATGATGCCTTAAGACAACCTGGATTCAACGACACTTCAAGAAGACTAATCGACGCATTTATTACCCACAACAAAAGCCTCTCCAATTATATTCGTGGCACGAGAGGGAGCTTTTGATTCCCAGTAGAAGTGGCTAATAGAAAAGGAATCAAGATTTATTGCAAGTAGATAGGAATAAATTTTAGGTATAATACGAAAGCAAACAAAAAAAAGGCACTGCAAATACTAGAATGTTTGTGCTATAAAATATTTACCATAAGTTAGTATATCAAATTTTTATAAGATAGGTTGAGTATTATACTTTTATATAACAATAATGAAAAGAAAATTTTTAGGAGATGAAATTTACATACAAAGCTATTTTGAAATGATCAACACTTTCTATGGTTGATGGTATAAAGCATGTTATAATTATAGAGCTGTTGTAAAAATTTATGAAAATAATTTCCGTTAGGACCAATATAGAAGAAACGATCAACCTCCCATACCATCGTAACCTTACATTTCTTCTTCTTTTTTTTAATTTTTTTAAAAATACATTCTCAATCCAACATTAAAAGAATATTTTTTAGATAATTCTCTGTAAGGTACAAATTGAATGTAACTATTGTTGAAAATGAAACAATTATTGCAAATTTCATAATATTTAGCAAATTAGCTTAATAATTAATCGGGGTACTGGTACTTAACCTTGCCTCTGATAGAAAATCCGACCGACTTATTTTTTTCTTTTGTTGGTGAGAAGACACTCAATATCACCTATATATTTCAAATTACTTTTGGTTTGCAGAATTTTGGTACTGATTCATTTAGTTTTAAGCTGACAAAAAAATTTCAGTACGATGAATTACAATCACCTAATCTATGGGAGACTTTTGGTAAAAGACTTTCTTCCTCTCAAGCTCCAAAGAAAGCTATTATTTCAGCTCCCAAGAAATGCATTTGTACTG
The DNA here is from genome assembly GCA_025769935.1 of Phoenix roebelenii. Classification (NCBI taxonomy): domain Eukaryota; kingdom Viridiplantae; phylum Streptophyta; class Magnoliopsida; order Arecales; family Arecaceae; genus Phoenix; species Phoenix roebelenii. The sequence continues at coordinate 6,152,139 of JAOXJJ010000359.1, read as the reverse complement.
AACTTTTTAAAGATAAAACTCCTAAGAAAATACATTACCTACGGATAAGTAATTTATTTTTGATACTAATCCTTTTTTATCATAACAATTATAATTAATTATCATTAGTTCATTTTTTTTACTCCTTCGATTATCTTTTTTTCTCCTTTTTGTTTTAAATTGTAGGAACCTTCCTGAGTTTCCTTCAAAAAAAAAAAAAAGAATGCATGCTTCTTTCCAACCCAACCAACGAAGGAGAAATGATGAATAACGAAACTGTACATAAGTACATATGTGTATAGATATATAAGTATACATGTATATATAGAGAGAGGGATGTGTTTATATATTCTTTATGTTGCTCAATGGCCAAATATTTTCCTCCCAATTTTTTCTGTTACCTACTTAAAAAACTGCATTATTGGGTGGCTAGTCTACACTAAAACGTAGTCATCCCAAATCTAAGCTCATATACTTTTTGGGTACGGTTGGGACAGGTCGGATCGTAAAATAGAAAATCTAAAATTATTCTAAAAATCAAACAGGATAGGTCGGGCTGGATTTAAATTTAGTAAATCCAAATTTAACTCAGAAAATAAAATGGATCTGATTTTAGAATCCAACCCAGTTTCATGAATTTTTTAAATTAGGTTGGATCGAATCTAAGTAGGCCGATTTGGATTCGGTCATCAGTCAAACCGGTACATTTACGGCTATGGTGGCCTTAGAAAACTGGGAGAGTAAGGTCAAATCGTGTTGGATCCACATGACACCCCGAAGGATAATGACGAGAGAAACCGTCAAACGAGGCGGCTGGCTTGCCGAAGTGAGGACCGTATAGTGGCTTCCGAGGATCACATAAAAACTTGAGGAAGACTTGTCCCTGGGAGAGAAAAAAAAGAAGAAAAAAACAAGTCCTCCTCAGGTGCAGCAATCATCCACAATGGAACGAGAGGTGAACACGGAGGAAAGCGAGAAGGCGACGCCGCAGATCTCCCTCCGGCCTTTCGTCCTCTCGGACGTGGACGATTTCATGGTGTGGGCTTCCGACGACAAGGTGAGCAAATTCTGCAGCTGGGACACTTACACTAACAAGGATGACCTCCTCAAGTACATGAAGGAGACGGTGCTGCCCCACCCCTGGTTCCGCTCTATCTGCGTCGGCGGCCGCCCCGTGGGGGCCATCTCCGTCAGCTTGGGCTCCGGCAACGAGCGGTGCCGGGGCGAGCTCGGGTACGTGCTGGGGTCCGAGTACTGGGGGAAGGGGATTGTGACGGCGGCGGTGAGGCTGGTGGTTGGCTCCATATTTAAGGAGGTGGAAGGACTGGAGAGGGTGCATGCCTTGGTGGACGTGGACAACAAGGCATCCCAGAGGGTGTTGCAGAAGGTTGGCTTTCATAAGGAGGGAGTGCTCCGAAAGTATGTGGTTCTTAAAGGAAGTATCAGGGACATGGTGATGTATAGCTTCATATCCACTGACCCCTTGGTTGGGTAATCCATGGTGCTGATATTCTGGGCGTCGTTATTCCTACAGTTTCCTACTATAATCTTTGATGCACCTTCTACTTTTGTCTAGTTTTGTTTTGGATAAGTCAAGTCGGTTGCTGGCGATTTCAGGGAAAATTATTTTTAAGAATCTCGATCCTCTGCTGCAAACGGCCGTATAGCTGATTCGGATCTCTGATGCTGTAGCGATGTTACTTTTAAAAATAATTGAAAGAAAGAAGAAAAAAATCTCGACCAACCTGTTTTTGTTGCTCGCTTCTATATTCTAGCTGGGGGGCAACCATAGCCCCAAATTACTGCATCCCTCCTGTTCGACAAATTGTCTGAACGAGCTTTTGCAACCCAACCGGCAACAAAATACTCCGGTTAGACGAGCTCCATAGAAGGAGGACTGAGCATAGGAGTGCAATTGGGTTGGGTCGGACCGCATCATGATTGTCCCGACCCAAATCGGTTTCTTATTCGAATCTTAATATTGGACCTAAACCCAATCTAATAGAAAATTGGATCGGATCGGGTCGCGTCCATTATTAAAATTTTTGACCAACAGGTCATTCGGGTCAGATCCGGTTCATGTATAACTCAGTCCTAATCAAAAAAATTCGGATTTGGATGAGGTCCAAATAAATTTGAAAGAGTATGATTATGTCTGTGAAGCAGAAAACAACCTCCATAACTTTTCTTTCGGATATGGAAGGATAAAAAATCACAAACTAGATAAGGTTGACTGGCTAAAAAATCAACATGTAGTGCTCATCAAATCAGATTATCTGAGGAACAACCTATGTCTTCATACCTAGGCCTTTTCAAGGCCTAGTTGTTACTTTGTTGCTACAAATGATCATTATTTTTTAATAAGCCTTCAAAATAAGCAATGAAACTGCATGAATCATTCTATGTTTTGAATTGGAGCTATAAACTGAAGATGTAAAATACCGCTCACATACAAGACATGCACATCAGTCATAAGGCATAACTTAGACAACAACATAAGTTCATGCTTTTTCAGGCCCAAATGGTTTACTAGGTTCAATTCGAGTCGGGTCAGGTCATAGGGTTGGAAATCTAAAATTGTCCAAAATTCAAAAGAGTTGGGTCGAATCTAAATTCAGTAAACCAAGACCCAACCCAAAAAATGGAACGAGTCCAATTACTTTTAAAAATAATTGAAAGAAAGAAGAAAAAAATCTCGACCAACCTGTTTTTGTTGCTCGCTTCTATATTCTAGCTGGGGGGCAACCATAGCCCCAAATTACTGCATCCCTCCTGTTCGACAAATTGTCTGAACGAGCTTTTGCAACCCAACCGGCAACAAAATACTCCGGTTAGACGAGCTCCATAGAAGGAGGACTGAGCATAGGAGTGCAATTGGGTTGGGTCGGACCGCATCATGATTGTCCCGACCCAAATCGGTTTCTTATTCGAATCTTAATATTGGACCTAAACCCAATCTAATAGAAAATTGGATCGGATCGGGTCGCGTCCATTATTAAAATTTTTGACCAACAGGTCATTCGGGTCAGATCCGGTTCATGTATAACTCAGTCCTAATCAAAAAAATTCGGATTTGGATGAGGTCCAAATAAATTTGAAAGAGTATGATTATGTCTGTGAAGCAGAAAACAACCTCCATAACTTTTCTTTCGGATATGGAAGGATAAAAAATCACAAACTAGATAAGGTTGACTGGCTAAAAAATCAACATGTAGTGCTCATCAAATCAGATTATCTGAGGAACAACCTATGTCTTCATACCTAGGCCTTTTCAAGGCCTAGTTGTTACTTTGTTGCTACAAATGATCATTATTTTTTAATAAGCCTTCAAAATAAGCAATGAAACTGCATGAATCATTCTATGTTTTGAATTGGAGCTATAAACTGAAGATGTAAAATACCGCTCACATACAAGACATGCACATCAGTCATAAGGCATAACTTAGACAACAACATAAGTTCATGCTTTTTCAGGCCCAAATGGTTTACTAGGTTCAATTCGAGTCGGGTCAGGTCATAGGGTTGGAAATCTAAAATTGTCCAAAATTCAAAAGAGTTGGGTCGAATCTAAATTCAGTAAACCAAGACCCAACCCAAAAAATGGAACGAGTCCAATTAACCCAACCCGGCCCCATGGACACTCGAGCACTTGTGTAAAGGAGCAAGCGACGAACGAAGTAGAGGCTGAAGGATGAGGATGCCGTTATATAAGGTGTAGAAGCTCTGATCGAAGTGCCTGTCCGTCTACTCGAGTAGATCGAGCCACGTGTCAGCTCGAGATATAGCATGGCGATCGTCATGATCAATGTAATAATGATGCCTCGAGAGGAACTCTACAATGATGATGCCTCGAAACAACCCGAATACGATGACGCTTCAAGAAGACTAGTCGATGCATTTATTACCCATGACAAAAGCCTCTCCCTTGATCGAAGTGAGGACTCGACTTCCGTTACCCGAGCTAAGACGCAGCTCGGCCTTGGGAGAGAGGGCCAAATATTGGAAGAAATATTGGACACCTCGATATCGAGCCAGACTTACCCCTTGACCTCAAACATGAACTGAGGAGAATTACTTCGGCCCATCCGAGTAGCCAACCAATCGAGGTAATCGACTTCAGTCCCGACCCAGGAGTCATCAGCCGAAGAGAACAATCAAGATGTGTCAACAAGGATTGACAGTCCTAACAACTGACAGCTTTGGCAGCCTATAGTCGTGGCAGCACCACGATCCGTGTCACACCAATGATGCCTACCGCCTATGTGGACTGACACCCACGCCTCGGCCGTACTACCGGCCATTATTTGGCCATCATTGCATGCCACATCAGGTCAAGTAACGACAAAATAAGCTCTCCTATATAAAGGGGCAGCTTAGAGGACTTTAGGTATGCAATATATCACTCACAGAACCATACTCTGCTAAATCTCTACCTTCCATACTGTTGCCTCGTTATTCCAACTTATGCATCGAAGGATCCATGCCGGAAACTCTCCGGCAAGCATACTTCTTGCAGGCCACCTTTGGAGGAGATTCACCCCACACCTCGGACAGCCTGCTCGACTAGCCTCCAGCCGACCTCATGGTCATCCGAGCTACACTCCTATCTTGGTCCGAATTTAGCAGCAATGCCAGCAATAGAGATTTGGATTCATATCTCAATTTTTTTGTTCTTGTATCAATTAGATTGAAGGGATTCAAATGTATCAATTCAGTTTTTTGTTCTTGTACGACACTATGAATCTTCAACCTGATTCGATTCATAATGATTCTCAGTTGGAGTAACTAGTGTCTAGAGGTTTAGATAAACAATGTCAAATTGACACTGATAAATGGCTGGGCGGCCAAAAGAGAATGGTCGTTATAGAGCCACTACTTGTTCCCCAAGCAACGAAGTTTGCTAATCAAATCGCAAGCTAGGTTTTACCTAGTCAACCAGGGGGGCCACCATGTTTCGTTTTAGGTTATTGGCAGGACACATGTTTCTATTCTTCACTGCTATAGTAGTGGTCTTGTCCTTTTTTTTTTTTTTCTGACCCACATCTTCTAAGTTGAAAATATTATAGGAGAGAAAAGCAGCAAACAGTCGTACTCTGCTAGATAGTTCTAATGATAAACATTGAGGAGGCCAGCATTTTCTTTTAATATATTCTTTGGTTACAAGGACAGCATCTGGCTCCTTGTTCAATGGTATCCAAATTACAAGTTGTAATTTTTAAACCTTAAAACCTACGACCACTAGAGTTGGGCATTAGGCCGGGCCAGGCCATGGCATTGGGCCGGGCCATATATATTCTTTGGTTACAAGGACAGCATCTGGCTCCTTGTTCAATGGTATCCAAATTACAAGTTGTAATTTTTAAACCTTAAAACCTACGACCACTAGAGTTGGGCATTGGGCCGGGCCGGGCCGCCCCGGCACGAAGCGGGCTACAGTAACGGGTCGTACCTAGCACGGTCCATAAAAGGGGGCCGGGCTGGGTTACGAAATCCTGGCCCGCGGGCCGAGCCCGGCCCGGCCCATAAGGGCCTGGGCGGGCACGATTCGTGGGCCAAGCACGGCACGGCCCGCGAGCCAGCCAGGCACGGCCCATAAGGGCCTGGGCTGGCACGATTCGTGGGCCAAGCACGGCACGGCCCGCGAACCAGCCCGAAACGG
>JAOXJJ010000359.1:6123795-6140860 GCA_025769935.1 Phoenix roebelenii | reverse complement strand
TTTCAATACCTTAGATTGTATTTACTAATAATATAGATTACAAATTTATACATTAAATATATTATATTGTTTATTCTATTTTTAAGAAGATATATTTCAACATTTGTAGAGCTGCACGAGCCTCTCAGACTGTTCCTCATACTTCAGGCTCGATGAGTTATGCTAGACGTAGAGCTGAATTCGTAAGTTTTTTTTAAAACTCTTTGAAACTATTTTAAATTGTTCTATCATATAGCATGTATCATGATAACTAGCTTGTTAATATACTTTTGTTGTAGATGGATGATAATGGGAGGGAGCCGGGTAAGATGAAATTTTATAAGATGACTCACACCCACCGAGATGGCAGTTTTGTTCAGAAGGAGGCAAGAGATATAGTTGTATGTATTCATCTTTGAATCTTTCAACGATATTATTATTAGATCTATTATTGCCATACATTAATATGACTTTTTTTTAAGAGATATAGGATAGGGCAACAACTCTTATTTCAGAGCGTGTCGGGGAGTCATCATCATCCGACGCGATCAGTCATGTCGAAGCTCAGGTGCTCGCTACATTATTAGGCCCAGAGCGTTATAGTCGAGTGAGGGGTTATGGCGTTGGAGTTACCCCCACTCAGTTGTCTGCAGTGAAAATGTATACAAGAAATGCTGGAGAAGGTAGTAGCAATGCAGAAGTTAGTAGACTTTGAGCAACAATTGAAGATATGAAGGATCGCCATTAGGCAGAGTTGGCGAAGCTGAAGCAGAACCAACAAACTTTGCAGTCTCAGCTCGAGCATATTTCATCTATGTTGCAGCGATTTCTCCCTCCTCAGGTAAATAACTATATATATTTGATGACTTTATATAATTATCGCTTATTTTGATGAGTTAATGATTTTCATATTCTTAACTTCTAAAGTTTCTCTTTTTTTTTGTAGATTTCTAATACTTCAACAGCTCGTAGAGATGATGATGGTGCTGAATCCGATCCCTGATATTTTTGAGACTATTATCTAAGGAGTTTTATATGTATCTTTCTTATATTTTTCAAATTACATTGTAATTCTAAACTTATTATGTAAATTTCATCATATATGACAAAATGAATTTTTTGAATGATCTGAATGTTTGTTTTGATGTAAGTGTAATGTAGGTTCATATTGCTATAACATGTTTCTTAGTATGTATTTGTTTTTCCAATTTTTTTTTCTTTAAAAAATCCACTCCTGACGCTTTAAAGCGTCGTTAAAAAACCCCTCTGGCACGGCCTGGTATGTTTTCGCCGATGCTCGGAAAGTGTCGGTAAAAATAAGCGACGCTATAAAGCATCGGTAAAAATTTGCTATAACCGTCGGAAAAAATCCCGCCACTATCCACCACGCCCAAGTTCTAGTTTATGTCGACGCGCGTTTGCGTCGGAAAAACATCATACGCCGACGCTTTACATGGCATCGGTAAAGCTATTCTTTTGCCGACGCTTTTTCATAGCATCGCAAAAACTTTTGCTACTCAAGTATCGCCGACGCTTTTGCGACGCTTTCATTAGCGTCGGCGGTCTTTTTACCGACGCTTATAAGCGTCGGCAAAGGCTATAAAAAACGTCGGGAAAGACCTATTTTTCTATAGTGAGAGCCCGAAACCTACTCTGCCGGAACAACCTACCATGCCTATGGATAATTAGCAATTCAACCTGCCCACTCAATAGGAGCAAGGTGCTGATCATGGCGGTCTAGGGTCTGCAGCAGACAGTGGCACGACCAAAACCGGTCCGATCAGAATCCGCCGTTTAGCCCAAGAGAGGGTGGGAAGTGAAATATTTTGTAATTTGGTGGAGCGGGTCTTTAGAACACTAGAATCTGAAATAAGGAGGAATTTGGGTTGCGCGGGGCAGGCCTAAATTTGAAAACGGTTAATAGAGCTAAACTAATTTTGACCATTTTATATTCTTCACCAAATATAATTGAAACATAGATGAAGAAAATAAGTAAGTTCTTGTCAGAAATTGATTAATAGCTTCGATTGTTACCTTATTGAGATATTGGGAGTGATGCAGCAGTTTAATATAGAAGCTAGCTTGGATTTTGAAATTTTGGTTAATTGTTAGATAAAAACTTATCTAGAATTGCAAATCCTTTGGCATGAAGCATGTGAATGATGTTGATGAACTAGATTTTTCTTTGACAGATTTTAGATATATGTTGAGGATCAACAAGCTTTGTGGATTTGAACTACTATTTTGTAAGAACCCATGCAAGTGTGTATTTAGTCCCACATCGGTTATGCATTAGATGAACTTTGGATACTTATACAGGGTCAATGTAAATAATAACTGCCAATTAGCTTTTTTTAAGGAGGTCCTAGATTATCACAAATAGTTTCTGAAATAACTTAGTTCATGGCTTGGACCAGGGGACACTGTAGCATTGAGCTTATCACAAGCTGATTGTGGTGCTTGTGATTAGATTTGAATAGATTTAGACTCTCAACCTAGCAATGATGCCATGACTTAAATAGGAAAAGTATATAAGAAACCATAAGGGTATGTGTTTAGTTCCATATCGGTTATGCATTGGGCATGTTTCGGTACTTATGCAAGATTAAGGAGCCCAAATAATACCTTATAGCTAAGCTTTTTAGGTGAGATCCTAGGTTATTACAAATGGTATTGGAGCAACATGGGTTTATTTGAACTGATTATGGTGCTTATGATTGGATTATAATGAATTTGGATATTTAGTTTGGAAGTCAGGACTTTAATGAGAATATAAGAACCCATGTGAGTATGCATTTAGTCCTACATCGGTTGTGCACTAGATAAATTTTGGATACTTTTGCAAAACCAAAAAATTGAAATAATAGCTTCCAGTTATTTTTTTTTTAGAGAAAGGACCTAGGTTGTCATGGTCTTACAATAAGGATGCAAAAAAAATTTGTGCACCAATTTGGGTAATTACATAGATACAACCGGTTTGGGTTGGGGTCTTCCAACAAAAAATGTTCAAGGCCAGTTCAGAATTAGGTCGATTGGAGTCTACAGTCCAAGTCAAGCATTAGCATTTTTTATTGTGCTATTTAATTGTCGGTCTCTTCGGGGACGGCGCTGTGGTGAAATGCCACCATTCACTGGATCTTTCATTGCCGGTCCACAAAGCTAATGAATCTCTAATTGCCGTTCCCTATCCCATTCCTCTAAATTTTGTAATTCCTACTATGCGCTTCCCTACCCGCCCACTCGCACTAAGAAAATAGCTAGTATGATCCGTTCTATTTTTCATCGTTCCAATTTCCTCCTCCTATTAAAAAGTTGCTAAAAAGAAACCCCCTCTGTGTTTCACCATTCCCTTTTTCCCCATCCCTAAAACATCTGTGAGAATCCCTCCCCATTTGGTTTCACCATTCTACTTTCCTACGTCACTAAAAGAAACTTATAAAAAATTTCCTCGCCTACGTTTTAACCATTCCCTTTCAAGCATTCTACTATTATTTGGAATATGGAATTTAGCATCTATCATTGCAGGAGATAGATACTTCTAAATCTTCTCTATTTGAGTGCAAATCTGATCAAGGATTGTGTATTGTGAGATAGAAATAACATGAGTTTCAGAACCATCCGAGCATACTGCCATGAATGCTAGACTGTTTATATCCTTTAAAATCATTAACCATTTGAAGGCAAAATGGTACCTGTTTGAAGGCAGAAAGGGTCCACGATTCTCTTAAGGAAAAACCAATTGCAATTAAAACAATTTTCTAACCATTTACAAAGAAGCCAATATAGGAACAACAAATATCATGGAGAGGAATAAACGTATCATCCATTGAAGTCCACGACCACCAACTGCAACCTATGGAGAGGATAACGTCCAAAGGAGAAACCCAAAATAAACTAAAATACGAGGAGTCGTCTTAATGCATCCACCACCACCATCAAAATTAATGGAGAGGATAGCATTCAAGAGAAGAATACACTCTATCTCTTACAGTAATGGAGAGCATAATTGTTAGAGCTTTTGAGGGGAGGGAGGCTTTCCTGAGGTAAGTTGTAAAACGGGCTCTCCGTCATATAGTAGAGATTATGGAGGTTGCTGAGTTGGATTCACCTGTGATGACTAGGGATATCTGAGACCCCCTATTGGCTACCACAGCGCCCAGATTTGTCTTTGTTTCTTGGGAGCCTCCATCTCTGGCTATCTAAAGGTAAATTACGATAGAAGTCTAGCCGGCAGTGGCGATCGGACAGGAGTGGCTTTTGTTATCCGTGATTATGGCGCCAGACTGCTTGCAGCAGGGGGTTGTCCCTCTTTCGAGGCCTCGATTTTTGGGGTGGAGCTTAGGACAGCTTGGAGGGGCTGTCTTATACAAGATATGTTCAGCAGGCTGGGTGTATCATTCTGAATGGAGACTCAGCTTCCCTGATGGCGCGCCTCAGGGATGAGGGGTGGGAGGATGTGAAGCACCTGTTTTCTAGGCGACATTCGTCAAATGCTACAGAAGTGTCGGATTCTCCAGGTCAGACATGTCTTTCGGGAGGCGAACTAGGCTACTAACTAGATCGCCTCCTTCGCTGCGCACCACTCCGGAGAGTTTTTTTGACTCAGCAGTCTTTCATTTTTTTTGCTTTATGTTGTTTGCTTGATGCTGATGTAACTGGCTGTGCTCATGTTAGGGCAATGTGAGCAGCTGATTCACCAAAAAAAAATAAAATAATGGAGAGTATAATTGTCAATTTAAGATCTGATCCAAAAAAAAAAAGCCATATTTGTTATTTTATGGTAGCGAGGGATAAGGAATAGGGACAGATAGCTAAAGGACTTCTGGCCCGGGACGGGTTATTAAAGTGTCATGGAAAGCACGGCTCATCCTGCTTCTCATGCCAACGTGGAAAGCAGAATTTAGAGGAGAGGAGTGCGAGAGTCTTTGAGACGTACCAGAGTCATGTACCCTTTATCTTGTTTTGTCGGTGAAAATGCCCCTAGATCCCATTGTAATAATGCGAATGCCCTCGGACAAGGATGCTGAGTTGCTGGCCGGCGTTTGCGGCCAAGGTGGCCCAAGAATGAACCCCTTGTCGGTGAGGCGGTGGAGGTCCCGCGAGTGTCCGAAGATGGGGACCGATGAGGGTAGTTTCGTCACATGAAAATACTATCCCGCGTCCCCAGTTTTCGCAACCTTGGCGCCACGTTTCGTTGCCCAGATCTTTCACGTGGAGTGACCAAAATGCTTTCCACTTGGGTTGCCAAATCCTGGGCTGTCGAACAGCTGTCTCTATGTACTTAATATTCCCAAGCCAGTTTGCCATCCCAACCATCATCCAAAGACAAGACGATACCCAGAAGAGGACAAGGCATAAAAAGCAAACAAGTAGATACGCAATGCAACGAAGCCTGGTGTAACCCTAATATCATTAGCCATTCAACTCGCTAGCCAATCTGCAGTATTATTAACTTCTTTCTAAATATAAAAAAAAAATCAATAGTGTAACAATGGGTGGATTGTGGCATCTAAAAAATGTCCTATGAGCATTCGTTACTACAAAACCTGCTCCACCAAATGCACCTCTCTTGTGTACATTGCTATCAAAATTAGCCTTAATAAATTAGGTAATGGTGGCTCCCAAGAGAACCAATATATACAAGGGAATGCAGAAATTGCACTAAAGGAGCCACAGATTTTTCCTTCGATCAAAAGTCCCTTCAGAGCCGATATTTGAGTAAATTCCTTAGCTAGAGTAACAGCTTTAAGCAAAATCAACATTGCACTCGGATTTATACCCTAGAAAATGTGATCATTTCTAGACAACCGGATTTGATAGGCAATGTAACGCATTAAAATTGCTTCAACTTTTTTATTTTTACTAGCAGATGTTACTCTAACATGCTGAAAAAAATGATAGAGAGAAGTAGTCGGAAGAATAGAAAACTCCTAAAATGGGACTAGTTTTCAAACTTGGGCCACCAATTTTCACTGAATTAAAACATGATCTATCAACTCCTCAAAAATCATTTTAAGTTGGCATACGAAGGCCTCTCTAATGTAAAATGTCTCAATGTGGTAATCGATGCCAAACCACTTTCCATAAAAATAGAGCAATCTTAGGATGAACACTGATTTGCCAAACCTAGTAGACCTTACGATTCAGTTGAGAATTAATTAAAAAGAGATTATAATGATCACATACCTTTATTTTTAGATCAGAAAATGGAGTCCGACCTTATCTATTAAAGATGTCTCCAGCAGGTATTGGATTAGACGGTATTTTATCTACTAACTTCTTCACAAAGACTTGATATATATGAAAAAGCCTTTCTTTTTTATCATTAGCCTACTAATCAATGTTTGCAATCTTAATACTAAGTACCGTATCGGTATCTTAAAAAATTGGTACGGTACGCTACAATACGGTATACTTTTGTACCAAAATAGTTTATTTATTTATTTTTTTATTTTTATCTCAGTATGCTTTGATATGAATCGATACGTATCTCGGTATACTTTGGTACGGTCGGTATGAGGCTTTTGCAACCAAATGACGTTTCTGTCATCCCATCAAAAAAAAGTATGTTTAGCTAAACTGTAGACTAGCACTCTATCAAGACCTATGATTAACTGGTTAAGTGGTAATAATTATAACTTAATTTTAGCCACCACCTCATCAAGTATTCAGAACCAGACGCAGCCTCAAGTGAAGTATATCATATTTAGATTGGATTCTGAGCCATTTGAAATTATGTGGAGGGGTATACCTGAACTTAGTGGGAGCAGGCGTATTTTGTAAGTTAACAGCTACTGCTAATATTTAAGTGGGATCGGGTCCAACTAAAAATTAGCCGTAGACAGCATCACGTGCTCGCACCCTCCAAAAGATGGATTTTTCCGTATCCGCAGTCGCTGATGCCAACCACTTTGTCGTCCTTCGCAAAAGTTTTTAAAAACCAGGGGGGGAGAGAGAGAGAGAGGGAGAGAGAGAGAGGCTTCAAAGAAGCGTAAAGACAAAGCTATTAATCAAATTGTTCTGGTTCCTTCGCGGGTTATTGCAGCAAGCCAAAAATAACAATCATTTCCCAAAACTATTGCCTTTCCTGTTTGAAACACGGGGAGTGGAGAACCTATTGGCAAAAACTTCGAGGACTACTTTTCTTTGGGCGGATGTTCATCACCACCAGGTAAGCAAAAGAAAAAAAATCGATTCTTGAAACAAAAATCTTTCCTTTATGCATTTACTCAGTGTTGTTGGTTTCCTTTTTGGAGGTTGTTTTTATTTCAGATCTGCAAGTTCAGCTTCAGATACAGTAAGAATTGTTCTTTAGAGTTTGCAGATTTGCCCAGGTGGATTTTTTTGGCTGAAAAAGGAATTATATTGATGGTTGTCAGCTGAAACTATTCTATTCCCAGATTTATCTTCCTTGTTGATTTATTTTTCTATTTTTCCATCGGTTATTTGGGTGTTAGAATTTGCTCTGGGTTTATTTTTGAGAGCAGTGCAACTGATAATATTCAAGAAGGTAATGTAAATATTCAAGAAGGTAATGTAAATATTTCCCTTCTGAAAGCCTGGAGATTTGAAAGATTTGTAGAGTTAGAGACCTCTAAATTCTTATAGTTCATGAAACAGTTTTTGAGGAGATTAGCTTCTTCCCTGTTGTGATCCAACCTTCTAAAGGTCTTCCATTTGGTTTGCAAAAGAAGATAAGAAGTTCTTCCGAATTGAGTTGATCTGAAGAATGAAGCTCTCTGGGCTTCTTTTACTGCTTTTAGTTTCGGTTTTTCTGAGACTTGGACAAGCTCAAGTGAAATCTTTTCTGGTTGATTGTGGATCTAATTCCAGCATTAGTGTTGATGGAAGAAATTGGATTGGAGATTCAGTTCCTGCTGATAATTTTACCCTGAGCTCTCCTGGAGTCATTGCATCGACTGCCGCGAGCAGCGGAGATCAGCTGTATGGAAATTTGTATAAAACTGCCCGGATCTTCAACACATCGTCAAGCTACAACTTCAGCTTGGTGTCTGGGACTTATTGCATTAGGCTTCACTTCTATGCTTTCTCCTTTGAAAACTTTAATGTTAATGAGTCTGCCTTCGATATCATGGCAAACAGTCTGAAGTTGGTATCCAAGTTCGATGTCCCAGGGGAGATTTACTGGAAGAACATGAGGAGCAACTCCACTGACACCTCTCTGGTGAAAGAATACTTCCTTGGTATCAGTTCAAACAAGCTGCAGATTGAGTTTATTCCTGACTCTGGGTCATTTGCCTTTGTGAATGCTATGGAAGTGATTCCAGTCCTCCATAAGTTGTTTACTGATTCTGTGAACAAAGTGGGTGGTTTAAAGAGTTCTCTGCCTTTGATGGACCATGGGATTGAGACCATGTATAGGTTGAATGTGGGAGGGCCTAAGATAAAATCCATTGAAGATCAAAGTGTTTGGAGAAGATGGGAATCAGATGAGAGGTTCATGTTTTCTTTGAATACTGCAAATACTATTTCTAATACTTCAACTGTAACCTATGCCTCGACTAATGATACTTCGATTGCACCTCTATTAGTCTATGAAACAGGGAGGACAATGATTGATAATGACGTTCTTGAGAAGAGATTCAACATGTCATGGAAGTTTGATGTGGATCCAAACTTTGATTACTTAGTCCGGTTGCACTTTTGTGAGGTGATATATGATAAACCAAACATGAGAATTTTCAGGATTTATATAAATAATAAGACAGCAGCTGAGAACTACGATGTGTTTGTCAAGGCAGGTGGGAAGAACAAAGCCTATCATGAGGACTATGTTGATGCTGTTTCACAGCAGATCGACACTCTGTGGCTTCAGCTGGGCCCAGACTCATCTACAAGTGCTTCGGGTACTGATGCACTTCTAAATGGTCTGGAGATCTTCAAGCTCAGCCACAATGGGAATCTTGCTCATGCTCCAGGGAGAATTGACACTGGTAGGGGAGGTTTGCCTGCTACAAAGCAAAAGAGTAAGGTTCTATGGGCAGCAATTGTTGCAGGTGTTGGTTCAGTCATTGCTATTATGATACTGTCTGCTATTTATATGTGCCATTGCATTCGTAAAAAGAAAACACCTCCAGAGGAAAAGAGCAATCCTTCCGGTTGGCTCCCACCCTTCCTTCATGGGACCACGGAAAGCACCTCAAAGGCCCAAGCATTGAAATCATCTCCAAATTCTAAAGGATCAATGGCTGCTAATAGGATGGGCAGAAGGTTCACCATTGCAGAAATTAGAGCAGCAACCAAAAATTTTGATGAGGCCTTAATTATTGGAAGTGGAGGTTTTGGTAAGGTCTACAAGGGTGAGCTCGAAGAGGGGAACCTGGTCGCAGTCAAACGGGCACATCCACAATCTGAGCAGGGCCTAAAGGAATTTGAAACTGAAATAGAAATGCTGTCAAAGCTCCGTCACCGGCACCTTGTCTCCATGATTGGGTATTGTGATGAACAAAATGAGATGATTTTAGTTTATGAATACATGGCAAATGGGACTCTGAGAAGCCATCTCTTTGGGAGTGATCTCCCACCTCTCACGTGGAAGCAGCGGCTCGATGCATGCATTGGTGCTGCACGCGGGCTTCACTACCTTCACACAGGTGCAGAGAGGGGTATAATCCACCGGGATGTTAAGACTACAAATATATTGTTAGATGAGAATTTTGTTGCAAAAATGGCAGATTTTGGGCTGTCGAAAGATGGCCCGGCATTGGACCACACCCATGTCAGTACCGCTGTGAAGGGAAGTTTTGGGTATCTTGATCCTGAGTACTTCCGACGTCAACAACTAACTCAGAAATCAGATGTATATTCTTTTGGTGTGGTTCTCTTTGAAGTTGTGTGCGCTAGGCCAGTTATAAATCCAAGCTTGCCGAGGGATCAGATTAACCTTGCTGAATGGGCAGTCCATTGGCAACGCCAGCAGTCAATTGAGACCATCATAGACCCCCGTCTGGAAGGAAATTATTCACCTGAATCCTTGAAAAAGTTTGGTGATATTGCAGAGAAATGCATTGCTGATGAGGGAAAGAACCGCCCTACAATGGGTGAAGTCTTGTGGCACTTGGAGTATGTCTTGCAGCTGCATGAAGCTTATATGCGAAGTACAGATGCCAATTCCTATTCAGGGAGTCAGATGAGGTTTGCTGATATGTCTCTTAGTCTTCCAGGCATCACAGAGGGAGAAGAGGAAGCTTCTTTAGAAGCAGAAAACATTGTTGAAAATTCTGTAGAGCCAAAAGCTTATGGATGCTGATCTTCTGGTATTTGAGATGCTGGCATCTCAAATCAGTTTAGCACTTGTATTAGGCGAGTGCTACAAATTTCAAATCTCTTGGCATATTTTAAGTCTGCTTTACTACTGTTTTGGTCCCTCATAGCAAAGGTTTCGGAGATGAACGGTGTCTGAATAGCCATATATTTTTATAGCAGCTCCTTTTGATGCATAGGACTGGTGTACTGTTACTGAAGTTTGAAACCGTGCGGATCTTGAAATGGTTTTATCACTTTTCCAGATCTATAATTCTATTCGTTTGTTAATTATTTGTAAGAGAATACACGTTTGCCAATGGTACTGTATAAAGGGTACCAAGTGTACTCGGTCTATGGTTTGAAGATCTTGATGCACATACTCTGCATATGTGTACTATGCTTGCCTAACTGGTAATAGTTGTTCAGTTTTGTTATTATCTTCTCTCTTGGATTTCATTATTGGTTTAGATCCACTGATGTTAATCATGCATCAACTTACTACTTGACTGTCATGATAAAGTCCAATTTGAATTGCTAAAGGTTGAGGTTACTCAAAGTTAATCTTTAATTGTTGACTTAGAATTTTCGCTATATTTTTTAATCTTGCTTTGGTTTCATCTATGGGTTAATACATGAACACAACTTGCGCACCGATCCATCATCAAAGTTTTAAAGATGAAAAGACATACGATGATTTCTTTTTTCTTTCTCTTTTTCCTTTTTTTTGTAAACAAAGCCCATGGCAAACCCCAGGGCAGGAACCATTCGATGACTAGAGAGCCATCTGATCGGCTCTTACTCGCTCCAAAAGTTCCACTGGGAACAATTTCTCCATACAATAGCATTAGAAGAACTCCAAAAATTTGCTGTCCGGTCAGCAGCTTGATTACATTCCACATAGACACTGTGACCTTGTCACCATGAAAGCTTTGACAAAAATTCTTCTAGAGTTAAGCAAGAATTGGAGAAAGTATAAGAGATTGTAGGAATGCTGACAGCATTCAAGATTTCATATTTAGTGCCTCATGCATAAGATTGAAAACTCAATCATACCACGGTGCTTAACCGCCCCATGCCACAATACATACTGCATGCCATACCACCCCATATTGGCAAAATGTGAATAGATATTGGGGGGTGGGGGGCTACCAAGGTAAAAATATTAGCACATACGGGACTGATATTCTTCTGTACTATGATACTCCAAACCTTTTCTGCATTCAGATTGACTTGTCTAGTTTTTATATGGATATTTTGCAAAATGTCATTTTATTTCATCTCGATCTACCAATCATCCCTAGATCATACCACTAAGCCACCATTGTCATGGCATTAATGACACAAGCTTCAACAATGAAATCCAAGAGCTTCTCTTTGTTTTATCCAAGCCAAATGGCTTTAGTCTCTGTGCCCTCAAAGTTGTAGCATATAGATTTAAACTAATAGGTGAAGCTTCTGTTGCATGGTTCTGTAATTTACTCCCATGACAAGGGATGCATACCTAAATTTGGACTGCGGCAGTTCTTCTGGGTTTTAGAACAGTATTGACTTTTTTTAAAAAAATTCCCTAATCTCTGTCTCACAGGAAGAGTATTTCATTCCCTTGGTGCATAAGAACACCTAAAATCTGTGGATGCATTAAAAATTCTTGCAATCCCTTTTCCATGCATGTGCTTGTTGTATCAAACCAGAAACTATCAATTGGAGACAATGTGGCATGCAGATTACCACCAACCATTATCAATTCAGTTCTGTAGACATGGTAAGTGATATACAGCTGATATGGAGGCATTGTGAAACTTATAGTGACTCCTGCAAAATTGTTATGAAATTGTGAACTAACTTTCAGTTCAGAATACTTACATGAAAAAGAAAAAGAATACGATAGGTAATGGGGTATGGAGGCATTATGAAACTTATAGCGACTCCTGCAAAATTGTTAAGAAATTGTGAACTAACTTTCAGTTCGGAAGACTTGCATGAAAGGAATGGGGTATGCATACAAGGCCGTATTCGAATTCCTCATGGAGAAGCTTTCTTTGATCCTGACCTTTTTCAATAAGTGGTAAAAGCCTGAAAGATGGTCCCATCAGATAAGATGCAATTATGTATCATTGCTGACATTTTTTTGCTACGTCATGATAGTAGTCTCTTATGTTTTGCATTTTTTTTTTTTTTTTTTTTTTTGCTTGCTAGAGTGGGTGTGTCATACTACACTGCACAAGTACGGATGCATCCAATAAAGTCTGAAAGCAAAATATCACAGAGTACCCTAGGCAGCTTCCCCTCCCAGGTTTACAGAGTACCGTCTGAATGACTGGCCATGTAAGTAACCATCCAATCTGCGGCCCTGTTGGCCTTTCTGAATACATATTTGTCCTCTCTGTGCTTCGGCCATTTATTGTTTCACATCTTAATGAAGTGGTGGTGATATGGTCACTGGTATTCTCAGAAAAGATTATAAGCTGTTATCTTGGGGTATTAGAGAGAGAGAGAGAGGTGAATCTTGCTTGACAACTATTATGGCTCTCTCCATCTGATATTCCTATTGTTTACTTCAAAAGCTTTTAAGTTTGTTGTTGGATGTCAGGGAGAGGTGGTTTAACATTCAATTGGGTACAGCGTGGAAAATGCTTTGGGGCGTCAAGAAAGTTGCCAAGGCCCACTGATGCTGGGCTGGCAACTTCGCGGCCCATCAATCCCCATGATTGCTACTAATTCTGACTACGCCACTAATCCTCTTGTGCCACGTGGCAGATGAAAATTTTATGTGCATGTCCTTATAGCATTACTCCTACAGCATTGGCCACCGGCAAATTTGAACAAGCAATGTCACAAAGTGACTATCGAACAACCAATATTTACTTTCTAATGAGAGGGTAGTTGTCCCTTCATTTGCATTTGGATGCACCTTCATTGTTGCCCTTATGCTGCACGACCAGCCGATTTGGTTAGATGAAGCTCTTTAACTTAGAAGAACGCATGTTGCTTTATTTCATTATGGAATTGGAGTTGAGGACAATATCTCTAGTCTCATTAAAAACCCTAACTAGATACCTGATACACTTTGGAACCAACCATAGACGGCATGGCAGACCAACTAATAGAAGCTCACCACGTAGCCATAAGCCTACTAATAAAAGCATGTCACATGGCCGACCCTAGAGGCATATGGACAGTTCTTCAAATTTCAAACTCTTCCTCCAATTGGTGACAGCTCGGCCACGATCGCGAATAGTTTCTTTATTGCACGACGTATGAGCGATCCGCATAAGCGAGTTGTGCGAGCATGATCCTTAGGAAAGATGCACCATCTGTTATCAGAAACAACCAGCGCTTATGCTTGATTTACTTGGCGACATGCACCATCCCTTGCCTATATATTCCACACTAAGGGGACCGTTCAGGTAAGTTTTTTTAAGTTCTCTAAGTTCTGGTGCTCTTTTGACCCCATTAGTTGCCATCCTGCTAGTCTCATAATATCTTTATTGTTCTCGAAGAGTTGAATTTGACTTAGACATTGGAGGGTTTCATGCTGGATACTCCTCCAACAAATGGACTTTCTTTGTCTGCATTGTTTCAGATTAGATCCGATATTGGAGCCACCATCTAAGCACAACCTTCTCCATCCCATACACCTCGAAGGCATGCAGCGACCCTCAAGCTGACTCCACCGACTGAGACAGCAGGTAGGCCGATCTCTCCAAAGACCTCGTTAGCTTGGCGCCTAGGTTAGGCGAGATCTCAACGTCAATAGATTGGCGCTAGAGGAAGGGTCATGATTCCACATTTGAAGGTTCGATCGATTAGTAGATGACTTGCAGCAATGAAATCTGACAGCTCTCTACATAACCCTTAGAGGGCTCTTCCTCCATAGAAGTCATAGGCAGCATTGATGGTCACCGTCGAACAGTTTCAATTATTCATTCGGCATGTTTAGACACTGACCACAGCCATTCAAATCCTGTAACAAATGGCTGCCAACCAGTAGCAGTAGTAGCAGGCTCGCACACCAAGCAACCATGAGGATCCAACATAGTCGAGCCACCACTACCATCCTTTGAGCTTAGGGCGGTCTTAGCCTTGCCATTGCCCCCATCCCCGGAGTCTAGGACTAGCCCAATGTAGCCATCACTCTCGTCCGTAAAGTTTAGGACAAGACAAGAGGCATCAATCACCGAGCTCACAATCTCGAGAAGGATCGATGCCGAGCCATTCATCCCCCTATCGATTATAGAGGGTCTTCAGGAGAGAGGCCGACCTCGATTACAAGATCGAGGAGATGGATAGCCACCTCAAAGCTTTGAGGAGTTGCAACGCCAATCTCGAGAAAGACATCAACTTCACCATCGAGACCCCGTTCTCAGCAAGAATTATGGAGGAATCTCTCCTACCTTGGTTAAAAATACCGCAGCTAGAAACATATGATGGGACTTTGGCCCCCCTAGGCCACTTGGAGAGCTTAAGGCCCTCATGATGCTCCAAGGGACCACCTACTTGGTGCTATGCTGATCTTTCGCGGCCATCCTTTGAAAAACAGCTTGGTTATGGTACACTAGGCTCCAACCGATCTCCCTCCACTTTTGAAGTACATCTAAATTGGGCTTCTTGGGAAAGAATTTCCATTTAAGCTAGAGGTCTGGTTTTCACATATCCGAAGTGAGGCTAAAAAAGGATAGAGTTTGAAAGCCTTTGAAACAACTAACAATTAGGAGAGATAATAATGTTTTTTTATTTTTAAATTTTAAATCTTTAAAAATTAAAACTCCAACATATGAGATGTTCTCCCCCTTTTAATGCCGCCATATATGCCAACAACATGGTAATCTAGCCAAGTTTGATTAAGCTTGGTCTAATCAAGTTTGGTTTGAAATTGATTTCAAACTTGAGATCAAGATTGATTTGATTATCATTATTTCAATTTCAATTTCAATTAAATTTTGAATTGAGTAGAACATAAGCCTTAATCCTAAGTCAAGTTGAAAACAATTCGAGCTCGAATCAAGCTCAATTCTATCTTGATTACAAACTTGGTTCAAATCTTGATTCAAGCCTATCTTAGCATTTAATTAATTCAAAGGATAAAAAGTTCGTAAACTAAAGTATTAAACCAGCATCCTATTATCTATATAATGTAATATATTATTATAATATTGATGTATTTGAGCCTTATCAAATCAAGTTGATTCTCGTTCATCATAAAATTAATTTCAAGCATGTTTTGCTGGTCCAAGCGTGGTTTACTTAGCATCTCTATGGTTGATTCTAGTTTTTTTCGAATCGAGTAGAGCTCGAGCTACTAGGTCCATTTAGATATCTTGATGCTAAATTACCATGGCATAATAATTGAAGCAAAAGGATTGGGGCAATTTATGTCATTGGTGTGATGCATGCTAAAAGTTGTGATCTGGAGTGCAAGTTGTGACATGTAGGCTTTGGTTTTTATTTCTTTTTTCCCAAAAACATGCAAGCGCATGGTGTCATGGTGTGGTTGGTTCCTGGGCTCTGGGAGAATTTGCCCTCCTTTTAGCATATACTCAATTGATGCTTTCCAAAGCAACGGTTGTGATTCCCAAAACACTATAAATAGAACCGATAGCTTTAGAGCTCACTGGCACGTCAACAGGACCACACGATTTACCTCTCGGTTTTCGCTTCCCCAAAGACGGCTCTTTTCTCCCGTCCGCTTCCTCGTCTTCCAAGAACCCTAGGTATCTTCGATCGCCCCACCGCTCCGCGCTCTTTGCTCTCTCTCACTCTTTCTCCGCCTCTCTCTCGCATGTCTTCTATGCCCCTCTCTGGGAATTTTTCGTGGCCCAATTGCGTTTGTTCGAGAATTGGGGTTTAGGATTTGATCCTTGAGGAGAAATTTTTGCTTTGTTGTGCTCAAATTTCGGTAATCTAGGGTTTTGAAGCTTGATTTTTTGGTTTCATTGTTTTGAAATACTTCAAATTTTATTCGATTTGTGTTAAATATTTGACTTTTCTTCGTTTTGGTTCGATTTATTGGTAAATTTTTGGTTGAAAGACATTATTGTCCCCTTCTTTTTCATAGAATTTGGATTGATCCATCTGTCTGTGGATATCTGAATCGATGATAAAATCTTTATATTTGTGGGATTTTTATATGTTTATGAGAAAATTTTGTTTGTAATTTGATCAAAATAGGTTTAAATTCTTCGCCGAGATATCCAGGTTGGAAGAAGGATATATTTGGAAGCTTTTGAGTTCGGAACTGTGACATGGATCGGTTCAGTCTCCGAGAGAAAAGCAGAAGCTATTGAGTAGTTGTGGCAGATCTTGGCAGTCTGAATCAAGAAGAACCGTTCGTGTTCTTTGAATTGCTTCATTGTTGATTTCTGCTGGGAGATTCCTTTGAATTTGTTGCTGCTGTTTGGGAATTGCTAGTCCGATTAGGGCTGGCTTCAGTAAATCAACCACGGCTCTAAGCAAAGAACACCGGCTTATTATTAGAAGGCGAAGAGAATGCTTGCAAGGTTTCCCTAAGTTTTTGCTTGCTTCCCCTTCTTTTCACGGTGGACGGGGTGCCCTACCATCTGCTGGTGGGCATCCTTCAGATCTGACATTCCTTGCAGGCGGTGGTTCTGAAGCTTGATCAACCTCTTTTTGGTAGCTTTTCTTAGTTATTAGTGCATTAAGCATCGTAAAATATGGCATCAGTGACTCAGGTTGATGGGGAATACCCATTTCTGAAGCAGAACCCTGGCTCGGAGCAGTCCAAATGTCACAAAGTGGCTTTCACAGGTTTTGCTTTTCTTTTTTCTTTTTATCTCTCCCTGTTGCTTTGTGTCTTGTTCGC
>JAOXJJ010000359.1:6079574-6123779 GCA_025769935.1 Phoenix roebelenii | reverse complement strand
CGCCGGCGCGGGGAGTTATTATTAATGCACCCACTTAATTGCAATTCTTCATATTGAAATATATGGTTGCTCTGGCTGTCACTGTCATATTAGGTCAGCCTTGGAATTCTTTTAACATAATTCAATGTATATTTGTTAGCAAGATGTAGCTATGCCATAGAAGCTAAAAAGCTAATCCATTCAAAAATTCTTTCAAAAATTTTCCTTTCAACTATCAAACATTGGAAAAGAAGATTCCAACATAACTAATTCTTTCACTTCCTTGGCAATAGTCTAACTGTTTTCATCCATTTATCCACTATTTTAGGCTTCCATGTTCGGAGTGGTTTGGAGAAATTACAGTTGATGTTATGTTTGAGGTGTAGCAGGGTCAGAAGTCTCTCCAATCTCATCTAATTCTCTCTTCCTCTGCCTCCCCTCCTCTAATGATTCAATGGCTTCGCACTAAATTTCTCACTTATGTACAAGATATCATATGGAGATGGTAGCTTAGCAACCAAGCATTCCCTTGTTTTCCCATTTGCCTAGATTTGAATTCATGTTACTGTCCACAATGTTTTATTCATCTTAACTCTGGTATTCTCTCTTCAGATTTCTTTTGCTATTTCTTCCATAATGAACTTGGCTAATGCAAAGTTTGTAGCCATCCTACTCTAATTACATTTTTATGATGTCATTATGGGCTTCCCCTAGTTAGCAAAGGTTACCTTTTACTTTCCTTTTCTTTTCCTTCTCTTTTTTTTGGTGGGTCTATCTATCTGAAGCACAACCCCAACTGTCAGCCTGAACAACTGGGTCTAGTTCAGCAGGAAAAACAGAAGTCCACATAGCCATTGCCAGGCTGTTGCAGGGGCCATTCCAGAAGCAGACCTGCCATAATTGATTTCTCTTCCTGAAAATGTGATTGTCTCTCTAATCAATCAAATTGTGAAGCATTCTTCAAATATCAGCATATATGGATGAGCAGAGGTAGGGAAAATGGTCCAATTTGTATGTACAAGTTTACACCCAGAACCTTTTCCTGGTCAAAATTCATAATCGGGTTCCTGGACAGAGGTTAACAATTTGCCATTATGCTTAAAATGTCTAAATAGTACATCCTTTAAAAATTATGGAGGAATGGTCCTAGTTCTTGACTGTTTAGTTAAGTTTTGTTTCTTAGTAAAGTAAAATTTTGATCTGGCATGCTAAACACCTAAAACTTATTCTAAATGTGTGTCTGATTTTGAGTTGTTTTAGGAAATTTAACTATTTACAGTTTTTTCTCAATTTTTAGGAAATTTTTCGGGTATTAGAACACATGTTTACTGGCTTGGTAGTCCTACTGAAGGCAATGATGCCTATGCGAGTTTTCCCTTCACTGCTGAAGAGACGCAAAGTTTATTGGATGCCCTTCTTCTTTCTCAGGTACATCATCTATATGAATGTTCTCTATATTTTGACTTTGTTCTGGACTATCTTTTAAATCTATAAATTGTTGACTCACAGTGGGAAGATCATGCATCGAAGGGTCTGCTCAAGTATGATGTTACCACCTGTGAAATAAAGGTCTTTTTTGGGTTCTAGTTGATGCAATTCATGCTTTTATTTATTGATCTTCCAGAATTACCATAAGCCTCATATGTGATGCTTCTGCAGGTTGTCAGTGGTGAAAAGAATTTTGTCACTCAGTTGAATGAGAATTGGAATCCAAATTTCCTGAAAAATTTTGAGAACAATGTCCTCCAACATTTGGAGCCTATCAAGTCAAGCTGTATAAAAATTTGCAAGGAGGATATACTTTTTTGTGTTGCACATGGAGAAAAGGAGAGCTCGGAGATTATTCCTTCGACTATCGTACCAAAAGATGGAATATTGATTGTTATTAATGTAAGTAATTAGGCTGTGTTTGTATGATGTACTTTTAAACTAGATTCTCAAGATTCTTTGTTTTTAGTTTATCATTGATTCTGATCTCCTTTCATAAGGCAAATCCTGTGGAGTATGGTCATGTCTTGTTATTGCCATACAAGATCCATCAATTGCCTCAATCTCTGGACAAGAAGATGTTTGGATTGATCACACAGATTGCTGTTGAAGTAAATAATTGTGCTTTTCGTATTGTCTTCAACCACAGTGATTCTACTTGTTCAGATCAGATATATTTTCAGGTAATAATCTTGCCAACGTCTATTGTGCATTGATGAGCTTTAGCTTGTATATTATCAAGATTTCTTTCTGTACGTACAGATCGGCATAAGATTACGGGGCAAGGGCCATTAGTTTTTACTGTCAAAATTCTGGTTTAGGTCTTTACGGTTGAGCTCAAATTGGCTTGGTTTATATTGTATGTTTTACAGGATTTTACTCGTAAATTTATTGTTTAGGCCAATTTTAGGGAGCTTATTTTAGATATAAGGTTAGGCTTGGAATGTGGTTGGATGTCATATTATAAAATTCAGATTGCACGTGGTGCACTAGTTCTTCATTCAAAACTCACGCAGATGTCATATTATAAAATTCAGATTGCACCTGGGTGCGCTAGTTCTTCATCAAAACTCACTCAACCTGTAATCAGCTTGACACTTTTGATCCAAGCCTGAGAGAAGTGGTGAGTGGTATGTAAACATGTTGAGGTTGGTTAGGTATGGGTTTACCCAACCTGAGTGTCACCCCTACTAATTGGTCATTGGCAATGACTTAAGATGCTATGTTAATTTATTTACAAGCATTGAAATAACGTAAACAGGTCTTGGTCATGCCCGCCTATACGTTAACCTAACCTGGCCAAGCCTTGGAGCACATATCTTAGCCTCTATTGTTAGTCTATGAGTTTTGAGTTAAACGTTAGATACTAAAAGGAGCTATGAATTGTCATGTACAAAGAGGTCTCTCATGCATGAGATATTCAGATGTAAGGTGTGTGTGATAATACTACAAAAACAGAGTGATTTGAAGCTAATTAGCTTTTTTTTTTTTTCCTTTTGAGAACTTGGACGGGAGAGATCCTGCCCAAAATCTGGGTTAGGGCTGGACTGCTGTTGGATGCTTATTTAGTTTTTTTCAGTTTATTTGAATGCAATGCAACTATTGCCATTTCTTTCACAAGAAAAAAGTTATTGAATGTCAATTTGATTAAGAAAAGCTATTAATTGTTCTATCTTTCTAACTTTTTACCGAATTCTTTAAATAATTCAAGGGAATTCCTGAAGAGTTCTAGTTAATTCTCACATCACTTTTGTCATAAATACATCTTACAAATTTCATCCATCTATTTTCACTTATAATGAGAACATGTTTCTATTGTTCACATTATATCTTGAATAACATAATCCTCATTATTTTCATGACTTTTTTTGACATCATTTTTTGCTGATTAAATTGAAGCTTAGCCAATGCACAAGTATGTCATGCTGCTGCTAAGTGGTGCAGGCTTTCCGTACATATACCAAAGAGGCCATGAGGTTTTTGAAATCTGATGTGGAGGATATGCAATATGCAATGATGAATGGAAACCACATTTATGAAATATGCACCATTTTTTGGTTATATGCAATAAATCACAGGAAAAATATTTGTTATTTATATTACCATTGAGTCCCTTATACGTGCCTTGATGGTAAGGATCTTTCTTTGAGACACCTGTTGTTACCATCCTATTGAGTCTTTGGACAGTTTTTTTTCAGTACATTCCTGAATGTAATATAGACTAGCAATTTATGATTTTATTATATCAAGCAGTATGTTACCCTGTTACTTTTTCACAGTATGAATGTATCATTATGTTATGTATGGATGCTATGTCTCTTCAGCACAGGTGAAAGGATGTTGCCACTTTTAGATGTTCTTGCAAGGGTTCTCACATAGGTGGTTTTACTGCATTATATTATCTCTCTTCTTTTTTTCCTTTTAAGTAATCACCTATATTCGAATAACATGTGCTTTATAGTATATAGTAATTTCTGAGCTCTAACACTGATCAGTGCTTTATACATACTGTGTTCACCCTTTGCCCTATCATTTTTAAAAACTTTGCCACCTCTGTTGAGTTTTTAATACCAAACATAGAGAAATATTCAAAATGCTATGCATATCGTTTGCAAAATAAAGGTTGGCCAACACCACTGACAAGCAGGATGGTCTGAATTTTTCAGACAAAGATTGCAGAAAAAATATAATAACTGGTCAACTAACATTTTCCTTCCATTTTTTTGTGCAGGCTAGTTACTTTGCGAACCCTTTACCTGTGGAGGTTCTTCCGACCATCCCTGTATATGGTGATCTGCTCACAACAGGGATATGTATCTGTGAAGTTGCACATTATCCTTTAAAGGCCTTAGTTTTCATAAGCAAGAACTTGAAAGCACTAGCTGATGTAGTAGCAGAAATATGTTCCACCTTGCATAACCATGATGCTGCATTTAATCTGCTGATCTCTGATCGTGGCGCAAAAATATTCTTGTTTCCTCAGGTAAACATGGTTTCTGAGTCCATCCACTTTTTTGGAATTTTGTGCTACTCTTGCATTATCTTCCGTGAGCTAGACATGCTTTAATTTGATTGAGTGAAAACAAGGTAAAACGAAATGATTGCCGCCTGCAACCAAGTTCAAAAAGTGGTTGTTATTATTAGTTTTAGTCTGTTGGAGAAAAGATAATAACACTGAAATGAAATATAGGTACTCTCTTGTTCTTTAGATAAACTATATCTCAACATTGTCACCATGGAATGCTTCAAGGAGTATGTTGCACATGGAATCATTAACAACTTGTACTATCAAGAAGAGATCTAGTTAAATAGCTTCAATACTTCAAGTTCTTACTGGTTCTTTGAGGCCTTTTTGGAACCAGTGACTGTTTTGTTGGTGACAACCATCTCCTATGTTATGTGGACACTCCTGTTTGGGTCCAAGAATACATGTCAGATACGTATCTGAATTGGATATGCATCAAATGCTTAGACACTTATACTTAGATGCTTAGCTTCTTTTTCGAGCTTTTACAAATAGATATATAATTTTGACTCTTCCAATAATTAATTCAACCCACCATGTTATTGTTGAAACTTGAAAGTGACCTTTTTTGCCTTTTATCGAGATCGGTCAAAGATGTAGATATTGAAATAAATTTGCAAAATATCCTTTTTTTTGTATCTCTCAAAATTAGCAAGTTTTTATGGTGAAGGACCTTAACAAATAATATATATTCTAATATTTTCTTTTATACAATATTGACAAATAAATATATGGTTTAACTGAAATTATTGTTCTATGTATCTCTGTATCTCTTTTTTTCCCCTCTTGTTGAGTTAGATACTTGAACACGTGTTTGAATCCAGTTCTCATATCCATGTCCATGCAAAATTGGCCACCTTTTTGTCAGGGCCCCCTCCTAAATAGAGATTGTTCAACCCTGATCCTATATTCCAAAGTAGCTGGTTGTTTCATTCAAAGAAGTTAGATTACAGGAGTTTGTGAAATTTAAAAGTCTAATTCTTGTTAGTTGGCTTCCTTGATGTCATCAGAACCCTCCATCTGCTGTCACTTGTGAAATTAGGCCTTGTTTTATGTGATCCTGGTAAGATAATAACCAATATTTGTTTCTTAATGTTGAATAGTAAATAACTGTTTGTGTGTGTAAACAGGTCCATAAAGTGCTGATGGGATGCCACCTTTCTGCTTGGGAATGTGGGGGCTACTTTGTTTACCACACAAAATCTGATTTCGATAGTGTCTCTGAGGTGGAAATATTGAAGCGTATGGCTTCCATTTCACTTGATGACGACAGCTTCCAAGCCGTGAAGCAGCTTTGCTGCAATATTGCAAATAAACTCACTCTTTGAGATGAATGGATTTACAGTTTGTTGCAGTCAGTACTTATGTAAGATGGTTTGATGTGTTGTTTGTTTAGAGTCACTACTTGCACAACAGTTCTCCATTATGACCAGGAATTCTGCAACCTGTTGTCTTGGTGCAATTACAAACAATATCCATGCACTATTGCCCTTTGAACTCCATTCTATCAAGAAATGCCTGAAAACTTATGTTTACATTCCATGTGAGGTGGTACAGCATCCCTCTTGTACTGCAGGGGGCTTGAGATGCATGCTGGGGTCTGCACTGGATTCTCAATTGGTATACTTGGTTAATTTAATTCAATAATATTGAGCCATGGACTTGGTTTAGAAACTGGTTGAGATTCTTTGAACCCCAGGTTGTGTGCTTTTGGATGCACAAGTGAACAATAAACTATTTGCTCCTATGAGAAAGACTGAAGAAATCAGATGATATGTTTCCTGTTCTATCTTCCTGTATCTTTATTCACTCTGCACTTGTTATAATTAATTCCACCTCTAAGTTTCCGGTCTCCATAAAAAAGCTGGGCTTGTAGCCCCTACATTTCCTCGAAAAAGAAAGAGTGAAGAAACTGAAGAAATAAGATGAGCTCAACCAGGTGGGAGGATACCATTGTGTCGAAAACTGCTAATTTAATATTTTACTTTGTGTTACTTCTCTTATCCAAGAAGTGCTTGATGGATGGCTGTGATTTCATCAACCATTAACCAAAAAATGTCTTCATTGCCATGGTGATTTCATTAGCAGATGATTGCAAAATGCTGTAATTTATATGTGCATATAATTTTGATATGTGACAATTGTTCTCTTTCTGCTCCTCTTTTATAGTGATTGTAATATGAAAGTTGATAGCTAAAATGAGACTGTGGTTGCCTTAATTCTGACCCCTAGTAAATCTTAAGCACCTCACTTTCAGGAAATGATATGGAGCACATAGGCTTCAACAAAACAGGGTGTTGGCCTGCTTCCATTTTTTGGATTTCAACATTCATGGAATGAACATGTTGTTTAAACATGACAAAAGAAAAGGCTGCGTTGATATTTGCTTTCATAATAGTATCTTCCATTTTCTTTGTGAAAATATCATCTTTCCACTCATGGTAGAACTACCATTATATTGTTATCCCGTAATTTACTAACAATAAATAAATAAAAAAAGAAACTTGTAATATCTTGATTGTTTTCTGTTGCTTTCGTGCATCTGGCTGCTTGCTGATGTTTCTCTTCAGTAGTTGTTCTCATTACATGTGCTGATTAATAACATATTCTTGATTTAAATGTTTACAAATGCATGCAAGCTGAGTCATCAACAATGTAAGTCTCATTATCCACTAACTGGCCTTTTAGCTGGAGTGCATCGGACAAAAGTTGGGAACCCAGTTATTGGGTTGTTGTCAAGTTGAAAGCTGGTTATAGAATGCCCTCATACTCTGATGGATCATACTGTAATCAGTATAATCTACTGTATAGATGAGATAAAGCCCATTAGTCAAGGTTGGCAAAGGTATATTTGCACATTTTTCTTTTCTGGAGCATAGGAAAAGACTGTGCCAAGTGTTCAGTCAGAATACCTGGTAAAACGTGTCATATTCTTGCCTACATGATCGCTAATTGATCTGGATAATGTGGCTCCAGGATATGAAATTTGATCATCTAAAGGAACTGGGAACTGAAGGAACACTTAAGATTAGCTGGCTGTGCTTGTTTTAAACATCTCCATTGTTTAGAGCATGTTTGTGAATTTGTGTATCTACATTCTTTCCATTTAATTCACAAGTGTTTAGTTTAATTTGCTTTCTTTCCATAGGCTACAGGGAATTAGAGGCAGGAAGGAAAGACATGTAGTTCAAGCAGGAGACCGTATAATATTGAAATTTAGTGTATCTTTGGGTAACAATAAGTGAGTGCTTCTTTTTAGATGCGAGTATTCTCCCCAGAATTCTGCCTAGATTATTTCCTTATGTGTCATTGAGTTAAAATGCCTATTCTTTATGGTCCATTCTGATAAAATGTAAGAACACAAACCATCATCGTGCCTATTACTTTCATATTTGAGGACTTCGGTTTCCATTTTGTTTTACAAAGTCAAATATTTTTTTTTTTTTTGTTTTTCACATTTCTTGATCAGGTAAAAGTTTATGAACCCTCTTTCTTATATAGAAGACTCCACATTAATCTCACCATGCCAAAAGGTTGAGATATGCAGGAAAAGGCTTTCACTCATCTTGCTGGAAATGAGACATCATTTTCCTTATGTAAAAGTCGCTTCAATTGAGGGCTCTTGATCAATTAACCAGTATCTTTCAAGCAATCTTTTGGGTGCGCCATATCTTTCTGATCTTTATTGATCTTCTGTCTTAACTTGGTTCTCTATTAATCTTCTGATTGTTTGAAATGTGGAAGCAGCCCATGTTTGCCAGGAAGCTCCAGCACTTTCTGGCTTCTTTAATCATTCTCAGTGCTCAGATAATTGTTGACATTAAATATTTTCTCTTACTGAAAGTACTCGAGGCAAATAGGGTTATAACTCAGTTGTTGCACCCATCTTCCATTGGGATGAGGTTCCATGTTCGAGCTTTGGAGGTGTTCCTTGATTTGACATGAGTTATTCTTCCATCAACCTACGAAATGGCTGGTGGTAGTCTCACCATTATTCTCAAACAATACTAGAGAATGATTTATGACTTATATATGATTATGGAGTCTTTTGACTTCAGAATGGCAGTGAAGAATGTTGTCTTTTTTCCTGAGACAACTGAAACTGATTTTTTTTTTTTTTAAACCATATTCTGGAAGGAACCAAATCCTGCATCTCCTGCTTTCTTATGGTATTATAAGGTCATATCAGTTTGAGACATCGTCTTGATTGACTCCTTAGCTCGCAAGCCGATGCATATGTCCTTGTTGTTGCTGCAACATTATTCAGATTGCTTGTTCTATTGTTGGAAAGTCTGTTCAGATCATAAAAACATAAACTGGAGTGGATCTGGTATACCTGCTAACCATTTGCAAATGTGGATATTTCAATGAGGACAACCATTGCATTACTGCATAAAGAACAAGCATTACATAGTGGCATGGCATGTATGTGCCTCGTTTCACATCTTGGATTGCCATTTTATAACAATTGTAGATAGCAATCAAGTTTACATAGTTTTGTCCACTATATATTTGGTTTGATTTATTTATACAATACTTCTTATAATGCACGTGCAAATGCACATGGCTACTATTAAATATTTTAGATATAACATTATTTTTTTGACAAAAAATGGTACGGATTAGGTGCTACTGTGGCCTTCTTGTGAAATTGTATGAGATTAATTTGGTATATCATGTTCTTAATCTAAATAAGTTTAAGGGAGTGTTAGCACCCCTTTAGACTCTTCAGAGTTTAGCAATATTATGATTTTCTATTAGAAATTTAGCATGGTCTAATTTGCTATAAGAAAGTTATCTTAAAAGATTCATTATGGTACTTGAAGAACTGCAAAAGTAAGCTACTCTTTTACAGTGTCAAGATTATGCTGTATAACAAGTTTTGTGGTGATTTTATGACCATTTTATGTGTTTTGGAATGGTTTTTCTCTGTAGTCTCTTAGGGGGGATTCATTTTGTTTCTATACGTCCATATTTTCACCTGCAGACTCATTTTCGCACTAGAATGACTAACACCAATTGCAAACAATGATCAGTTTTGCAGACCATGCAATGTACTTCTCAGCAATCTATAAGGAGATTGTTGACCATAGGATCCTTATATGTGGCCCAGTGTGTGTCACAACCCAACTGCAAGAATCTCATCGGCGACGTCAAATCGATGAGCACAAGCATTTCTGCTAGATTTATATATTATTTATATCTACACCTTAGCAACTTCGTTACAACCATGTTAATGTCCATGAATAGTGATCCCTGGGGCATGCTTTAACTATAAGGGGACTGTATTTATGAGACATTCTGAAGAAACTTAGTGGCGACGCAGGAGGATAACTCTGCTGCAGCTCTACTGAGCTAAAGCACTGGTGGTGTACACAAGAAGAGCACCTCCTAGTAGTAGTCCAGCAAGAGTAACAGCCCATATTAACAGTCCTGTGGTTCCTGCATCATCATAATTTTAGTCAAATTAGATTCACGAGAAGCTTCAAGAGTTAAAGATTATAATACATTTTCAAATATATAGAATGCAAAATTGTGGCGAACTTTTTAATTAAAGCTCTGATTGTTTTTTCTCCTTTCACATAAGTTTGCTGCTTACCTCCAACATAGACGTCACCACTTGGAGACCATTCTTCTGGTGAATAAATTGGGCTGCATCAACCAAAGAGAGTGTTATCTTCACATAGAAGTTTTCCGATAACAGTACACAAGCTTTTTAAGTTCATATGATTATTATTATTTACATTTACCCTCTGTTTAGTACGGAGGATGGATTGGAGGAAGGAAAAATATGAGAGGAAGAATGAATGAGAGAGAGAGGATGGATGGGTCTTCCAATTATTCTCTCAAATGTTTGGTGAACATAGAAGGATGGAATGATTCCCTCTTCTGTTTGTTGTAGGAGTAATGGAAGAAGAGATCGGTGCTATTTGTACAACATTTTACCAAACTACCCTTTAATAAAAAATATTATTATTTTCCATTTATAACATTTATTTATACTAAATAAGTAGGATAATGTATAAACTTATAACCTTAATAATTTATAATTATAAATATTTACATAAATATACATTAATTATATATGAATTAATATATATTAATTATTAAAATAACTAATTAATTTATAATTTTATTTGAATATTTAGTTAATTTATATAAATATTTAACTTAAAAATAGGGAATAAAAATAGAAAAAAAGAAAATTCTAATTATTTACTTATAAATATGGAAATTATGTAATAAAATTAAAATAATTAGTACTAAAATTTAATAGTATATGGTTAACCGTATAGACAATATATATATATATATATATATATATATTTATATAATGAATGAAAAGGTAGTATTAGGATATTGTCAAAAAATTAATGAGGGATATTTTTATCAATATAGAAACCCACCCTTCATGTACTCCATTAATCCTTTCCCACATCCTTTCAATTTAAGTAGATGCAAATTGGTGGGCTAGGATGGATGTGCAAACTCTTTTTTTTTTTCCATCCTTCCTAAGATTTTTTGAATCAAACGGTTGATGGGGGCTATCCATCCTCCCTCTTATAACCCCAACCAAATGCACAGTTAATCTCTCATTGTTGCAAGACCATATATACCTACCTAAAACAAACATATCTCCATAATAGAGAAAAAAACTATGCTTGTCTGTCCATTTTAGCGATCTACAAAGTCTGCTTAAGAGAATGACTTCTACAAACTGAAACATGCTCCAGCAAAGAGCTAGTTCAAGTCAATGGATGCAGTGAAAGGATTTTCCAATGACACCCTTGTTGGCTGTGCCTTTGCTTCTTGATATTGCTACTTTTATCTTCCACGATATTGACAAACTGATTTTAGTTGAACCAAAAGAAAGACCAATTTGCTAGGCAAATTTCTACCTGTAACCATCAACATTTGCACCATACTTGTCCGCAAACTGATAGACACCCTTCCCCTGAGTGTATGTAAATAAAAATAAGTAAAATGAAACAAAATTTGTATCTACTCTACAAGAAACTATATCTTAGCAGACAAAGGCATCATTACTTTATATATATATGCATGTCTGTAACAAGGAGTGATGGGTGGTAAATAAGAGGGAAATTTTTACCTTGGCCCTTCTCCCGGATGCATCTAATCCATCTGGTAAGTTCATCCCTCCTCCTGGACCTAAAAATTATGACATTCCTTTTTGAGCAAGCAAATTATGGTACTCCTAGTCACCAAGAGAACAGTAATTATAGCCTTCCTTCTCATGAACGGTTAGAATTTTTTTTTTTTACAAATCTGATTATTGACTTGTTTGTGGAAAGACAAAGGGTGAATTAATACGAGATGAACCAATTTGTGCTAGATAAAATTTTATGAATTGTCCTTCACAATTTTACTCATGTTTTCGTTTATTTTTTTCCTAGCTGCCTGCCTTCTATCTTATGTTTCTGTATATACCTTTTATATCCAGCCTTGATATAATTCCTTGTATGTTATATCTTAAAAAAGTATAGTCAGGAGTTTGCGACCAAGCAAGTTGTATATAAACAAAGCAATCCGATCCTACTGCTAGTAAATGCTGAACTTTTAATTAATAAAAGAATGAACAATATCGATTCATGTGCATCGGCTTAAGGGTATTCTTAAACTTCTGCTGCAGTTTGTCAACTTTACGTTTCTCTCCATGTTGTCCTCATATTTCTTTATGATAAACAGTAAACTGCTAAAGGTGCCTTTTGTGAAAGCTTTCCTTCTCCAAAAGTTGGTGGTGCAGTAAATAGTGAATGTTCCTTGAAAGACCCTATATATATGCAACAGTGCAAGTGACCTGAAAGTTATCCAAGTGAGTGTGTTCATGCCAATCTATGATGGTAACTTAGATAAAAGAGCATGGCTTAAGCTTGAACTGCCATTACAACTACTAACCATAGGGTGTTGCTGTCTTGATCTTCTTGCTAGCGCTGGCCCTGACTCTGAGAGAAGAAGAGGACCTTGCCAAGGATGGGAGCCCCCTAACCTGTGACCTCTCTAAAACTGGAGCTGGTTGCAATGCCAATGAAGACATGACAGAGGCAGCCATTTGGCTATTATTTTCTCCTCCTCTTTTTCTCCCTCACTGTTTCCTTCTTCTATCTCCTCCCCTATATTTCCCATGTCCTTCCAGATATAGGGGTGGGAACACTCTGGAGGAAAACGATCGTTTATCTGACATGTGGTGCTCGTTATGTGGCTGCACCCTGATATCGTGTGGCCCACATTATCCCTATCTTCATGGCTCATCGAGTAGATGAGAATCTAAAAGAGGCATCCGGATTATTCTTGGTCAAGTTTCCTTTGTCCGTTACTCGCCAAGTTCATCCATTTGATCCATACATGTATCGGTGGACTTAAGAATGATCGTTGGACCTTGATGACCATAAAGCTCCGAACATAAAGTTTTCACCGATCAGCCTTTAACTAGCTAGGCTTGAAAGAAACTAGTTTTTGAATATAAATTTCCAACAAACAGCCCAACTGGCTAGGTTTGAATCATAGTTAGACTAGATTGTAAGCATTTAATTTTACTATAAAACCAATATTTCGACATACATCGATCATAAAAATTTCATTGTCCATGAACTTTCAACAATATTTAACAAATCAATTTATACAATTCCATCTTCCCCTTTGATGCGTGGAAGTTTAACAATATACTCATGCTTGATCCATATTTCAAATCATTTTTCATGCAAGCAAATGTGATATTTAATTGAAATATAACATATACATAAATAATTTTCATAGATTCAATATATTATGGCTATTTTCTAAACACATACGTAAAAAACCATGCAAAATAGATTTCAAATCAGATCATATGAAATGCACGGTAAAAACTCTAAGAGTAGAGGTGCTTACTAATCTAATGAATGGATCCAGAAGTTCCTCTCAGCAAGGCTACACATGACCTTAAACAAATGCACTAAAACATTAGGCTCCCCACTAAAACCCTAAAGTACAACAGCTCCGGTTCAATCTTTCCTTCACTTTAGGCATATGGAAGGTCCCACTTGGGTGGCAATACCCTCTCAGAATCTACAACCTAGGATCCTTCTAGACCAGGGATAGTGACCTTAGAGCCCAGATCTAGGAATACATCCTGAGCCCAACCATCACCTTAGAATTCTACCTCCTACTTTAAGCTATTCTTCAAAATTTACACAATAGGAAGGTTGAGTTTTATCCCAACTATGGGACTAGATAGCACAACAGGGGTTGTTAATGGTGGGATTCAGTGATGCTTAGCAAAGAATGAAGTGGAGGCCGACATGCATACAGTTGCAAAAATATTAGTTTGGGAGACTCTATTAGAGCAAATCGAGGGACAGATAGAGAGAGATAGAGAGAGAGAGAGAGAGAGGAAGAGACTGGGGTATGCGCCCGAATAGAGAGACTAGAGACAAAGGTGGTCTTCGTAGGGTCCGAAGAGAGAGAGAGGGGGGACCGAGATAGCTGCAAAGAAGTACCAGAAAATACAATACGAGAGAGTTAATATTTATTCGGTTGTGGTGGCGCTGGTGGTAACGACCAACTACATGCAGTAATGGCAGTGGATGACGGGAAGGGCAGAAAAAAAAAAAGAGACGGTCCAATCAAAATATAGTTGAGTTGAGAGGGGCTCGGAGATGTTAGCCGCAAGGATTAGTATAAGGCTTCGTTTGAAAGAGCGGTTGATAGTGGAACTTTTAGAAATAAAATTTTTATAAAAAATTATTTATTATTTGATAATTATATTTCTATAATATTATATAATAAAGTATAATAAAATATAATATATATTAATATATAAAATATTATTGTAATATAAAATAATATTATTATAATATAGTAATATAATTTTATATATGATAGTATAATAATTTAATATAATATTAAATTATTTAACATAATATATCAATGTATTATAATATAATGTAATCTAATATTATATTTATAGTATAATACAAAGATATAAAATATTATAATTATTAGCGTAAATTAATTTAAAATGAAGCTTTTCTGAAATAGCTGTTTTTAGTTTTCTGGAAAAGCTAAAATAATTTTTTGAATTTTTTTTTGACATCTTTATTTTATCTAAAAATATTTTTAAAGAAAAAAAAAAAAAAAACTTTTTTGCCCCTAAAAGCTTCCCAAGAGGATCTAAGATGGCCGGACATTTGGCCGGGCCTCACAGTTGCATGCCGTACTGCATTGCAATTCGGAACAACTCGTTTCCTAGTTGGGAACTGCGGAAAGGATGGGAACCAAGATCCGAGAGGAGCTGAGAAGAGCGATTGGACAGATAATATGCTCCCTTGCCAAACGATTCTTCCCACTTAACTGTTTCGTCTCTGTAGCTGGATCTGCATCATTTAGCTGGAGCCTAAACTCTCCAGCTTCATGTAAATGGGCATGGATGGATTCCATAATCAAACCAAGAGTAGTGCGTTTGCTTACTCTTTTATGCCTCACACAACAGCTGAACCCATCAATTGGAAAGGGTAGGACATGGATTGAAATTGATGTTGTTTAGTCCTTGGGACCTTTATGGTTTCCCAATGTGTAATGCTTGGCCTCTATATGCCCTTAAGATGGGCCATGGTATCTGCAACTCTAATTGATGTGCTGGTGACATGGTCCCCCTTCAAAGGCAACTTTGGGCCACTGCATGAAGGGGTAGCCTGAGGAAGGTGAGATTTAGTTCAAGTTCTTTTGGCACAAACATCAAACCGAGCTAGTTGGCACCTTCTGATCCGCTGTAGTATTGTATAATATGAGTAAGCAACAATGCCCTTGAGACTCAATTAGGAACCTCTCTATGGCTTCTCTGGGATGCAATAACACAAATTTTATTTATCTTTTTGGAAGACTATACTTGCATCTGTTACCATCTTTTTCACCAGATGCTCTACTATGGTTCTTTTTTCTTTTCCAACAAATACAGTGGAAATGTCACCATGCAGGTTCCAACTGGTTGTTTAAGCATGACAACTGAATAACCTGTAAGCTAAAGACTACTCCAGCAAGCATGCATTGATGCAAAAAGCTAGCCGGTGACTGAATGCTATGTATTCAACCTCCAAGTGAAATAACAACGTGATGCCTGAGATCGATGCCGGCAAATGCTTTGCCCGGCCATGTCGTGGTGGTGGTGGTGGCGTTTCAGCAACAAGATTCTGTAAAACATCTTAATAAGGCACAAGTTTGCTGCACTTTTGGCGAAGACAAGGAAGCTGTTTGATCACCAGATAAATGCAGATTGCAGGATTACTGAATTATTTTATGACTTGGTGAGAATTTGAGCTTATATGGATGGTTTTGATTGACTGAAGGGGCTCTTCACTTCGTAGAAAATAACAGCAATCCTAAAACACATGCATGAGACATGTACACATGCATGCAGCTCAAATAAGAAAAGAGAATCATAAAAGCCACCGTTTGAGTTCCCAACAAAGTATGTCATGATCAGGGGCGAGGCTCGCAGCTGAACTGTGGCCCAGCAACGGATAGAACACCATCAGTGCTTACTGCTTGCTGTGGGGTTCCCACTGGCCACCCTTTTGCTGTCACAGTGAACCAAACCTTCCCAGATTAATGTTTTGCATTGATTAAATGCTTCCTCACCTCTCAAATTTATTACAAATGCGTACATATATAGCTGCAGAAGGACAATTTGATATAGCTCAAAAGTGTTTCTTATCAATGAGATGGGTTGCTGAGGACTTGGTTTGCTGACCTTTTTGTTTATTTAGCTTCTGTTTTTCTTTCGGATTTGTTTTGGTATCGTACACTGAGTTTGTTTAGGTGAAGACTAATTATGACGTTATCAGCATGATGAATATTTCAAGGCTAAATTTGAAGGATGGTTTGGAGAGAGAGAGAGAGAGAGAGAGAGAGAGAGGTTTTGTATGGTGAAAAATTTGTGATTCAACAAAGACAGGAGCAATGATTTAGTGACACCTAGAGCACCAACCAATTAATGGGGATTTTAAGTTTGCCTTATGGAACCTGTAAAATGTTATTTATAAGAACTGAATTAGAAAATAATACAACGTGGAGATATTGGGAACCGCAATATTAGCTTTGGGCATGTTTGGTTGGAGGAAGTTGGACTTTGGAATGAAAATAAGAGTGATTGACTCCTATTCCAGTTGTTTGGTTGGAGGGAGTTCCATTCCTATTCTGATTCTTATAATTTATGAAGAAATTAGATGATGATATATTGAGATAGAAATCGAGATCTGGTTCTTGTTTGATTTTGATAATTTTATTTCTTACTAATTCTTAAAATTTTGAGGTTTAACTAGAGAAAAAAAAAATCCAATTCCAATTTAGGAAGGTTGGCCCCATTAGTACAAATAGAAGTATTGTACCTTAACTTTATATATTAATTTTTTTAAAGAGAGTAATTAATGTAAGAACCATGCTTTCAAGGTCCTTACAAAAATTCATTTTTCTCGTCCTATTCTTGTGGGAGATGTTTGTGATGAGAAAATTGAAGAAAGAAATTCCTTCTCTCTCCTATCAAATTGGTGTGACCATTGACCTCATTACAAATAAATTAAGAAAAGCTAATTGTACATTAATTCATTAATTTACGTTAGATATTTGTCTCAATATACTGTTCTGCTCAAATGGTACTTTTTTTTTCAAAATATAGAAAAAATAGTAGTACTTGGGATTGAATTGCAAACCTTCCTTTGGGGGGAGAGAGAGAGAGAGGGAGGGTGCGATGTACGACCTAAAAGATTTTAACCA
Organism: Phoenix roebelenii; assembly: GCA_025769935.1. Taxonomy (NCBI): domain Eukaryota; kingdom Viridiplantae; phylum Streptophyta; class Magnoliopsida; order Arecales; family Arecaceae; genus Phoenix; species Phoenix roebelenii. Next base: position 6,106,519 of record JAOXJJ010000359.1, on the reverse strand, counting down.
TCAGAGAACTTTGGTATCTATCAAGCTTAACACTTAATGACTTGAGCCTTGACGCACAAAGATGTGTGATATCAAGAGTCACATTAGAAGTCCGAAGTCTTATAAATATTAGCCAATCTATTATGTAACATTTTTGTAACTTATTTTTGGCTCAAAATTCTATGTTATCCCATAACCAAATTGTCTTGGTATGATTACATCAACCAAAATAGCATGTTGATGGCTTTTGCTGAAAAAATGGTCTACAGTACCATTTCTTGAAATTAGGCGCAAAATCAATTACATTCCAAATTTGAGGAGCATAAAGAAGCATATCATGCAAAGCTTAGTTGTAATTAGTGGTACTGGAGGAACTAATGCAAAAGGTAATGTTAGTTTTTAGCAGTTGGGGATAAAGAATTATCATGGTTGGGATAAAACATTAGTAGCAAATCGTAATCATTAGGTTTTATCATCAAAAAAATCTCAAGAGATTTTAAATAAATTGCATTTTCTCTCATGTTTTATAAGGGAAACTCCCAAATCTGAATTATGGAAATAACACTATTTAAAATACTGTATATTCATATGTCACTGCCATAATATCATGATGATTTGTCAAATTTATCAAGAGAATATTCATTATATTATGTATTTGTAAGTTCATATAGTTAAGAAAATGTTTATTTTATATCATTAAATTAGATGCTTTGTACTTGTTGGTTTTGATTAATTTTATAAAATGTTAGAAAAAATTAAGATCGTGAAATAAAAGGATTAATGGGTCGTCAACTGGTTGCGTCGGTAAAGTAATACAAGCACCTGGATTCAACCCAACTATTATCCCGATTTTTGCCAGTGTTTCGAAAAAAGAAAGAATAAGAGGAAGAAGTGGTTGCTATGATTTAGACAAAATTAGAGGAAGAACTCTAGCATGGTAACGCGACCGCCTTATATGTTTGATTAAACCATTATCGAGCATGATTGAAACATTTGGAAAGTTGGTCTATGTTTTTGGTTGAACTCTGAGATATAGGCTTCATTCTGTATATATTTACCCAACCAAATTTCTACTGAATAAGCTGATTAAATAAAAAATATACCATGGCTCAAATAAAGAAATCAAAACAGATATCTACCATGCTGTAAATTACATTTGGTCAGCAGGTATTTTTCACCCTGTTGGTTGAGAGCCAAGACCAAAACTGTGAAAGCTGAGCCATGGCCTTAAGTTTTGGTTCAATTCATGCTTGAATTAGTCCAGCCCAAAGGGACAGCCTCCTGTGTGACCCCATTTGCAACATGAGTACAAGAATGTGGCCCCTCCTGAAAATTTTACTGCCCCCAAAGCTCAAAAGGTGAATCTTTTGAAGACCGCCCAACTCCATGGTCCACCCCATTGAAACACTTTCCCATCTGTAATCAAAAGTAACAACGAGGAGACCATCACATGAATTTGGCTTTTGCTAATGGATCATGGTCTGCTACTTCATACTTCATAATAACCTGAAGGCTGCCCCTGAGGGACGCCATGTCCTCCCACAGGCATACCTCCTAGAATCCAAGATGCTCGTCGCCAAACAAATAAAAATAAAAATTTAGATCCGACATATAACAATGATATGAAGTGATTCATTTCATTTGATCTTTTGGGGCTTTAATCACGCCTTTGTGAGAATGTCTTTAATGGGCTAATGACAAAGCAACAAAGCTAGCATCAAACCTATCTTCCTAGAACCCTTCTTAATTCCTACCAAGGTTCTTCGATGATAGAAAAAAGATAAGCTAAAAACCAAAAAGTTTTTTCTTTTTTTTATTGCGGATCTTTTTACTAGCTCTTTTTTTTCTTAATTCTAATTGTGAAGACTCTTTCATTCATTTATACAACCTTTATTATTTCCATAAGAGACCTTATTTTCTTGTTTCATCTGACTTTTATTAAGCGATGCACTTATCGAATTTGGGACAGATTTGCTTATTGAGTTGTCCGCTTCAACTACTATACATTGCACCACTGTTCACCCTGCTCACATTCGTGGATCCGGGACTTCAATAAGTAACATAAATGTAAGTAACATAATGATATGAGTATAATAATGGAATCCTGTAATAGTATCTAAATGTTTATAGATATCAGGTTTTGTCTCATTGATTTTGGGGGTGCTGTGAAAGGATTAGCTAGTCTGCTAGTGAAATGTCATCATGGATATAAATGGAATCCCAACTTCATTAGTTTTGGTCTGTTAGGGTTTATGGAAATTGCCAAAGCGTCTCAAGCTTTGAACTACCAATTGCCTAGGACACTCAAGGAAAAGACAAAAAAACACACTTAGGTCACCTATATATACTTGTTGTTCTACCCTTATGTTCCTGTCTTTGAGTTCTTTCTTTATTTTTTTTATATCGCTATTTATTTCATTGCCATTTAGATTTCTTCTAGATAAGACCATTTTTACTATAGACATCTCTAACTCGATTGAAGTGAATCTCTGCCCTACCTACTCTCTGGGTTAGCATGCATGTCTATTATTTACTCATTTATTAGACTTTTTTTTTGTTGGTAAAACTTAGATATTTTTTCGATTTTTCGCAACAACTGTGTTGCACCTAACATTTTAGTTGTACAACAAAATCAATTTGTGCTATATTCACTAACTTAATTTAGCAATTGGATGACTTGCAATCCATTGACTCAACCTATTTGACACAAATGATTAATGCGAATCTAGATCATAGACCAAATTAGACATCAAATTAGACCCTAATGGACCCTTTTGAAAACTCCTTTGATCTGAACTTCCCTAACACTTTCAATTACTTAAAAACAACCCTCATAATTATTAATCATTATCATGATGGCTATGATGATCATAATTTTACCCCGCCTTGCATGAATCAGAATCATCTGGGAATGTTATAGATAACAACAAATAACAAAAAATAATAAAAATGTTCACCAAACTCATTATAAACAGAAAAGTTTAAATGTATTTGAGCCTGTACAAAGTCTTCATTATTTTTAGAGTTAGATACTATATCTAGGTAGACCACAGAAAATGTCACAAGAGAAGGACGGCTAAATCATAGTTACTTATTTTTCTTTTCTTTTCTTTTTGGCTAAAATTGATATATCATAGCGAATATGAATACGTCCAAAAAAAATCAAAAAATAATAAATTTTAGAGCACATCTAATAATCTTCTCTTTTCTATCGAAAGGATTTCTTTAAAATAGTTAGCTACGTAAGAGGCTACGAGTAATTTAGATATCCTGTAACAACGGATGGTAATCGCTCATCTCTCTCACATTGGATCCAGCTACAGTTACTCATATTGGCAGAGTTACTTATCTTTACAGTGCAAGCTTGCCCCTTTAGAAACCGTTAAAATTACAAAAAAAAAAAAAAAACTCTCTCTCTCTCTCTGTGTCAGCATTCACATGGCACCGTTCTCCAGTAGTAGGTCTGGAAGTTAGCGGTCAAAATGACTCAGGATCTAACTTGCACTGGGCCCCACTGCCGCTAGAGGAACTCTAATTTAGTAGTATTGTATATAATTACTCCGATTTAAAAAAGAGCTACTCCTTTACTCTTTCTAGCATCGGGGAAACGAAAAAGAGTAGTTGGGAAATATATTAAGGAAAAAAAGGAGTGTAGTTAAAAGGCCTCTTTATTAATTAATTAGCTGGATTTTAGAAGTAGTTGGGGTCCGCGAGGCAGTCACGGCTTTTTGGCGGGTAAGGAAATCTCCGTTAAACGAAAGCCGCGAACAGGGAACACCATTAACCCATTGTCCCATGCTTGCTGCTCCCTTCCTCTCTTTCTCTCTCTCTCTCTCTCTCTCTCTCTCTCTCTCTCTCGGGGAGTTTTAGGGTTAGGGTTTCTCTTTGTGGATTAGGGTTTTTGTTCCCTAATTATTCTCTTCTACTAGGATCATTTTAGAGTTTTTCTTTTCTCCTGTCTCTGGTCTGTCTCAGGGGGGCTTGGGGGGGACTTAAATGGCTTGGGGAGCTTCGCGGGCCCGCGCCATTCATTAAAAGCTGGAAGCTTCTCTAGGTTTGGTCTCTCGCAGCGGTGGAGTTGTTGCCCTCTTCATTCGCCCCCCTGTTCTTATATCGGAGAAGAAAATCTCTCCTTTGCTCCTTGGTAAATCTCCAGTCCCTTCTAAAAGTCGTCGTTTTTAGCTGCTTCAAGCTCAAATCTTTGGAAAAGCTGACGGGCTCTAGCTGTTAAAACTCCCATTTCTGGTTCAATGGAGATTTTTTTTTTCTTTTTTTGGCTGGCAGAGAATTTGTAATCGTGTGTAAGTAGAGTGATGCCGCTAGATTGCTTTTTTTTTTGTAGTGAATGCTGGATACTGGCAGTGCTAGATTTCCTCAAGCAAGTAGCATTTTTAGAGTTTGGTGTTCTCCAAGGGAGTGAGAGAGTTGTATAAAGCTCTTTTTGGGTCTTCCCAACCCTCTCTCTCAGCTTTACAAAACCTCTCTTTGAAATGCTTCAACTGTTCTTTGATTAGCAGCATTTTATTAAGGTTCGAAGAGGGCTAGACAGGGAGAGAGGGAGTTTTAATATTGCTTTTATAAGATGATTTAATAAATTGTTCCACGTTGTCATTTTCTTCTTATTTTGTGCTAGACCAGGAATCTTTTTTTGAAGTAGAGACAGTTCACTTTAGGGGTTAAGTAATCTTGATTGCAGAGTTTCAACCTTTTGATTTCAATTTTCTTTGTGCCACGGTTGTGTTTATTGCAAATCTGTGCTATCATTATGCCCATATCTCAGGACTTTGTGCTTGCTTAGGGGTTTCAAGCACTCATTATGTGCATCTCGTGTATGCTTTAATGATAGCTTGAACCCATCGACCGTGCGCCCAATTAGCTTCTACCACTGCCCTTCCATCATTCCCAGCAGACTACATTATGACCTAGACTGGTAGCAGCAAGATGCTTGTTCTGGCTTTTTGATACTTTCTATCACTTTGACTTTGGTGGAATCAATCTTAGTTTTGAGTACAATGTTCAATTCCTTCATTTTTATTACTGTTGGAGCAGTTTTCCTTTTTTTTTGTTTCTTTTGGTTTTTGTTTGAGTTAAAGTAGCTGATTGTGACAGTCAATGAAGCTGACTTTGCATTTGGATGTTTTGGTTTCGGCATTGCAATGCAACTTACCTATGCAGCTTTGTGTGTGGAATGCTGAGACATGGGAGAAGAAAGAAATCTGTAACCATCCAACTTCCTTCTGGAAAGGCACCTGCTGGTGATATGCGTGCCCAGTTCAATTCTGGCCAAAGCCATACTATTGGTAGCCCATGAAACACATCTAGCAATATATGATGCGTCTAAAACTGAGTGTCTTCATCAGGTAATGTGTTATCTTTGAGATCCATGGCTCCATGATGAGTTCTGATTTTTCTCATGAAATATATCTCCATTTCAGTGGGTTCCCCATTTAAGACTTTCTGCCTCAATATCACATGCATGCTACTCACGCAACAGGCAACTGGTCTTGATGGGGTTGTTTAGAAGATTATTAGTGGTATTTCTTGTTGTAATCCCTTCCTTAGCTCAGCTCCCCTCGCAAGATATCATATCCCTCCTTGAGTTCAAGAAAGGGATCACCCATGACCCTACTGGCTACATCTCAGACTCGTGGAGTGAGGTGTCTATTGACTTTAATGGCTGCCCTTCATCTTGGAATGGCATTGTGTGCAATGGTGGAAATGTGGCCGCTGTTGTCCTCGACAACCACAGCCTCTCTGGCACTACTGATCTTGCTGTGCTTGCCAACCTAACAATGCTTGTTAAGCTCTCGATGGCCAATAATAACCTCTCTGGGAGATTGCCGGACAATGTGGCTGAGTTCAAGAGCTTGAAGTATCTGGATATCTCCAACAATGCATTCTCCGGGGAGCTGCCTCAAGATCTTGGGAAGGTTCGGAGCTTGCTGAACCTGTCATTGGCCTGGAACAACTTCTCTGGGCCATTGCCTGACTCTATTGGGGGGCTTGCCTCGATGCAGTCCCTGGATTTGAGCCACAACTATCTGTCTGGTCCCTTGCCCTTGTCATTGAAGAGTCTTAGGAACTTGGTCTCATTGAATCTCTCGTACAATGCTTTCACAGAGAAGATACTGACTGGGCTGGAAAGGATGAGTAATCTGGAGTCATTAGACCTGAGCTGGAACCAATTGGATGGTGGCATTGATTGGAATTTTCTCATGGACTCAAGCATTGTTCATGTTGACTTTAGTGGGAATTTGCTCACCAGTTCAAACCCAAAGGAGCTAAAGTTCTTGTCTGATATTTCGGATACAGTTAATTATTTGAATCTGAGCAACAACCGACTAACTGGGTCGCTGATTGAAGGAGTTGAGTTGTCTACTTTTGGGCGTTTGAAGGTGTTGGACTTAAGTTATAATCAGTTATCAGGGGAGCTGCCAGGCTTTAATTATGTTTATGATCTTGAGGTTCTAAGGTTAGGAAACAATGGCTTTTTTGGATTCTTACCAAGTGGTCTTCTGAAGGGAGATTCTCTTGTTTTAAGTGAACTAGATTTGAGTGCAAACAATCTGTCAGGTATGCAGGTTCAACAACTGAAACATAAAATGTCAGTTTCTAAGTGAGATTGAATGACTTATCATACTTGAGTATCATATATTATTTAACTGGTTATGTGTAGGTCTCTTATGGGGCCTGCCCCTACTTTTGGAGCTATTTTATCTCTTTGTATTAATTTCTTAAAATTTCATTTTCTCATGGATTCAAACATAGACATAATTTTAGAGTGGGTATAAATTAGTTTGAGTTAGAATTTTAAGTCTGAAGGTATAAATTAGTTTGAGTTAGAATAATTTTTGTTTGTTCGGTTCCATTTTGCTGATTGTGATATGCATTTTAGAAAACCATTGTAAATGTGGTTAATTTACAACATGTGGAGCAACACATGAATGATCAGTCTGTTTCACATTTTAGTTTCACCTTTTGGTATTACTATCACTATTCTGTAGTTCATATGTGTCTGATTATAAAGGTTTGATTTGTTATGTGAATATGTAAGCTGATTAATAGATTGTCTGCATGAAACAATATGGCATGTTTATGGTCATATCAATGAAATGTTGCTATCATGAAATAAATCACTTGGTTTAAGACCATATTTGATTTACTGCTTTCTTCTCTTGGCAAACTCTCACCTTGTAATTGTTTTCTTTTTTAAATATGAGAGTAATTAGGATGCTTCTTTGGAGAAAGCCAAATAATCTGTTAGGCAGGGAGGGAAATCACCTGGTAAGTCTGAATGATTTGGAGTATGCAAACTCAAGGTGTAGTAGTCAAGATGTAGTAGTGTGGAGAAAGTGGTTAATGGAAGAAAGATCTCCACATACTCAAACCGATGCTGAATTTAAAGTATGATATATTGTATCAATTGCAGGTAAGAATTGAAAGAAATTAGTTGTCTGTGAGGCTAACTAGAAGAATCTGTGCACATATAAATACGTGCAAGGTTTGTAGGATATACATGTGGGTTTGCCTCTAGAGACCATATAATCAAATAGAATTGAGAATTATTTTCTGTTCATGTGCTCAGCTAGTGCATTAAAATTTTATATCTAGGTTTCCTCCAATGTTAATAAGCATGGAAAACATCAAACATCAGTTTTGAAAAGATTGCTTCGTGTATTCTTTGTGATTCTACTGTACGAAAATATAAGCCTCCACAGAAATTCCCTTCTTAATACTCTCTTATCCTTAACCAAAGATTGTAAGACAGGCCTTCATAAAAATTTCAGGCCTAACCATTATTTAGAAAAGTCTCTTTAGGATTTCATGGGCATAGAGATGTACCTTATGGTGTTCATGGGGCAAAGGTTTCTGATTGCTTAGGCATACTGATGGTTTTACTTATATGTCTACATCAGACCCAAATATTGGCAGTTTTGGATAAAGTGCTTTAACAAAAATAGTGTAATGCAAAATTCACTGTCTAGCAGGGAAGATTTATTATCCACATTAATTTTTATGTTAAATTATTTAGCTTGGATATTTTTTTCTTCTGCAAAGCATAAGTTCTGTAGTCCCTTATGTGGATTAGTTCTGGACAAATGATTCAAAAGAAAGTGCTTTGCTTGAGTAACCTGTGCCATGTTTTTGATTTTTTAACCTTTTCTTTTGGAAATAATTTGACATCTCTAGTGACACCATTCCATCTAGGAAGTTGCAATTAATATAATTTTATATTTGTTTGCCTTTGCAGACTAACATTTTCTTCTTTTAATATTGCAGGACATATTAATATGATCACATCAACAACTTTGCGTGTCCTTAATCTTTCCTCTAATGCTATTTCTGGGGAACTTCCGTTGCTGACAGGAACCTGCACAGTTCTAGACTTATCAAAGAATCAGTTCACTGGAAATTTGTCTGTGATTGCAAAATGGACAGATGACCTTGAATATATTGATCTAAGTGAGAATCAGTTGATGGGACCCATTCCGGAGGCAGCCTCACAGTTTTTACAGCTTAATTACCTCAATCTCTCCCATAATGCTCTCATGAACACCATCCCAGAAGTTCTTGCTCAGTACCCCAAGCTCTCTGTTCTTGATCTCAGTTTTAACCAGTTCAGCGGTCCTATTTTAACCGACTTGTTGAAGTCCGCCACAGTGCAAGAGCTTTATCTTCAAAATAACTTACTTGCAAGTAGCATAATTTTCTCTCCATCTTCATCGAAGAAGTCCAACCTTCGTGTGCTTGATATTTCTGGCAACCATTTCAATGGCAGTTTTCCTGATGATTTTGGCTCCTTGACTGGTCTGCAAGTGCTTGATGTTTCTGCAAATAAGTTCTCCGGTTCTCTGCCACCAGCTGTTACTAAACTAATTTCCCTTACTGCCCTCGACATATCCCTCAATGACTTTACGGGCCCATTGCCTGCAACATTACCTGGCACCCTTGTAAAATTCAATGCCTCTTACAATGATCTATCTGGAATTGTCCCAGCAAACCTGAGAAAGTTCCCAGATTCTTCTTTTCATCCAGGAAATTCTAGATTGCAATTTCCAGGAGGCCCACCTGGAGCTGGCAGTGCTCCATCTGGAAGTCCTGGGCACAAGGCAATCAGACCTTTTGTCAAGGCTGCAGTTATAGCAGCTTGTGTTCTGGCTTTGGTGATTTTAATCCTTCTAGCAATTCTTTTGCATTACAAGAGGATTTCAAGGAAATCTCGGTCAGAAAGGGTTTCAGATAAAAATGTTCAGAGGAGGACCTTGCCAGATACTACAGGAACCAAAGGCAGGGAAGCTGGTGGTGCATTGGTGGTGTCAGCTGAAGATCTTATAGCTCCCCGGAAAGGTACTTCATCTGAGATAATTAGCCCAGAAGAGAAAATGGCTGCTGTCTCTGGCTATTCACCACCATCCAAGAATAGCCACTTCTCATGGTCACCAGATTCGGGGGATACATATCCACAGGAAAATCTGGGAAGGTTGGATGTCAGGTCACCGGATCGGTTGGCAGGAGATTTACATTTCTTGGATGAGACAATCACACTGACACCAGAAGAATTATCAAGGGCACCTGCAGAAGTATTGGGAAGGAGCAGCCATGGGACTTCTTACAGGGCGACACTCGATAACGGGGTGTTGTTGACAGTGAAGTGGCTCAGAGAAGGTGTGGCAAAGCCAAAGAAAGAATTTACTAAAGAGGCAAAGAAATTTGCAAATATCAGGCACCCTAATGTTGTGGGGTTGCGAGGTTACTATTGGGGCCCCACACAGCATGAGAAGCTTATCTTATCAGATTACATCTCACCTGGAAGTCTTGCTAGCTTTCTTTATGGTATGCTTTGTCTGCCCCAGTTTACCAACTTCTGCAATACTTAACGTTTAATTTTGGTAGTTAAAGTTGCACCCTGGGGAAATTTTTCTTGAGGAAATGACAAAGGATATGCATAAAATTCAGCTTTCCCGAAAGGATAGAGATTTTATGTGTTTCTTTTCCCTTCCAAAAACTTTTGGTGGTCGTGTCCCACTATCATTAAAGTAACACATTTCTTGCCCTGCTTGCGTACATGGGATGATTTATACATCCAATAGGAGTTGTTAATGTTGATACCTTCCCTTGTGTGAAAATTTTATTTATTGAGGGTAATTTCTCAGCAGGATAAAATAATATGAAATAATGATTTCTAGCAAAGGGCTTTCCGTAGTAATTTTCTTTTATAAGATTGGTTTTCAACGCTTTTCTCTATTTCTTTTCCTTTGGTTTGTATTGAGAATTTGATCAGTTTTCTAATGCGGATCTGTTTGGTTGGTCTTACTGATGAGAGCCTTGAAATATATCCAGCAGCCATCAGTCATCTATTTATGAGAAACAAGCATTAAGAAAGTTTTCTATAAAGCTAAAAGTTTTTGAACATATCTAGGAAGAAAGACATTCTTTTGCTTCCTTAATGTAAGACAACTTCGCACTTGCATGCACCATAAGCATTAGGATTTTTGACTTGGTTGATCTTGTAGATAATTAACTGACTGTTTTAGTGAGTTCTGATTTTGGGAGAGAATGCTTTATTTGATTCTGAATATTCTGTTCATCACTGAACACCTGTACAGATCTGAAAGTATTATTGCATTTTATTTTATTGTACTTCAATGGAAACTTTCTTTTAGCCTCAGCAATATGAATACTTCTTTTACAAAAAGAAAATTCTACTCAAAAAAAAAAAAAAAATCAAAACTTGACCACACTATTTGATTACCATTAGAAGATCATGATACAAACTTTGTTTATTGCTCTATTGCTTTCAGATCGACCTGGAAGGAGAGGCCCGCCATTAACCTGGGCCCAGCGGCTTAAAATAGCTGTTGATGTTGCACGTGGCCTAAACTATCTCCATTTCGACCGAGCTATTCCCCATGGCAACCTCAAAGCCACCAACATACTACTGGATGGCCTCGACCTCAATGCTCGTGTCGCGGACTACTGCCTGCACCGCCTGATGACCCAATCGGGGACCATCGAGCAGATCCTTGATGCCGGCGTGTTGGGCTACCGTGCCCCGGAGTTGGCAGCATCCAAGAAGCCATCCCCATCCTTCAAGTCGGACGTGTATGCCTTTGGGGTGGTGCTGCTGGAACTCCTGACCGGCAGGTGCGCCGGGGACGTCGTCTCAGGGGAGGAGGGAGGTGTCGATCTTACCGACTGGGTGAGGCTAAGGGTGGCCGGAGGCCGAGGGTCAGATTGCTTCGATCCAGCCATGGCCCCTGACATAGCAAATCCAGAAACTGCTAAGGGCATGAAGGAAATGCTAGGGATAGCTTTAAGATGTATTCGCCTGTTTTCAGAGAGACCAGGTATCAAGTCTGTCTATGAGGATCTTTCATCCATATAAAATGCTTTGTTTGATCCGTGTGTAGGACAACTATTTTTGGCAAATGCAAGTGCTGGCCTCGCCTTGATGCCTAGCAAGTTTGATTTGAGGTTTTTTCATTAGTTCACACATTATTCATTCGTGTTCTCTATATTCTTATTTAGCATTAGCAGCATTTTTTTTTTTCATATAGGTGAGGACTGTGTATGCTGTTATTAGCGGAGAAAATTATGTCCTACATCGCATGCACCAAATGGCTGTGTATGCTGACAATCACAATCATTTTTTTTTTTTTTTTAAGAACGATTGTGCACCGAGATGAGCGCCTATGGAAACGAAGCTCGTTTTTATTGGCTTGCATGTCCACTAAATTTTAAGGACATAAGTTGCTTCTTTGTACCATTCAACCTTTTTCTCTGGTCAGCTGATGTAACTTTAGAAATGGTAATGTATACACCAAACATGTCAGCAATCTTCATAACCCCAGAAAAAAAAGGCACCCAACCTACTTCACTGGTGTGTCTTAAACACAGTTATAATTCAAAACCACCTCTGTGCTAGAATAATTCCAAATTGGCCATGAATTCTCTCCAGCCAACACCATCTTTGAAAGTGAGGGATTAGCTGAATCCAAGCAAGTTCATAATTTCCCTACATTTTGCCTGTTACCAAGGACTTCTGAGTCAGCCCCATCGAGAACACACGTTAGTGCCAGTATCTGATCTTTGAAATCCCAGTTCCTGAGCTCCAGTAAACTTGTAGGTAATGAGCTGAGACTCCTATCTTGGCATGGCTTGCTCAATTCATTTAACACTTTGAAATGGCTACTTCACTATACTCTCTCATTAAATTCACAAATATTATGAATGCTTTACATGAAAAAATTATTGTACTTTTCTGCCCAACTAGCCCTCCCCGTGCTCATCTCATTTGTCCCATGCAGAAGGATTGACTGAATGATACCTAGGACCTCAATTGACACCCACATCCATCCACATATGCACTGCGCCAATACCATACCACCCCATGGGATCAAAGAGCCTAGTAGGGAAGGATAGCTGTATTTGTAACACATCGAGAGGCATCCACTATCGTTAAACAAGCAATCTTCCTCCAACGGATCAAAATATTGTGCGTCACGTTGATGCTATTGTAGTCTCTTTTGCCTCCACGATGCAATGGAAGTAAAGGAAACACATGCCATTAAAAGATCGCAAAATCCACAATCCATCGCATCTAGTAATATTGTGAAATTTTAGTTGAGAACAGATCCACCGTTGAGCTGGTAGATCAATCCAACCATGAAACAATATGCACAAATATGTTAATATTATTTTCTTTTTTTGATTATTGTTATATATATTGGTTTTTACTGGATTAATTATTTTTTCCTGTGCATTAGTAGGGGCCGGGAGGTCCCATGCGTACCTTCTATCACGGAACTTTTCCTTAGACTTCATAATAACATCCTCCCTGCCCGCCTCCTTCACCACCGTCTTTGCCCAAGTCCCTTGCCTCAACACCTTTCTCTGAACTTTCCTTACGTGCAACACTAGCCTCTTCCTCCACTCTGCCTCCTCTATAGCCATTGCCTAACCCATTCGCTTCTATACCACCAAGCATTGCCTTTGGGCCCTTGTCCCGCCCCTCTCCTGTACCTTCTCCACCTTCTTCGGGGCTTGCACCACTACCCACTCTCTCCCTGTGGAAACCTAGGTCTATGACCAAGCATTTGCCAGCGGGAGCTTGGACACCAACTTTTTCATCCAAAACATTCTCATCTCCATGTATGTTGAGTGCTTGCATCCACTCGCAAGGTGTTCGACGGAATATTTGCCAGATATGCTCCACTTTTCCCCAAACTATCCTCTAATATAAAAAGTAAGCTTCCTTATAAGTCAATTACTGTAACTCAAATTGCAATATGACTTTGAGTTGCAATGTAACTTCAACTACAAAGCTCCAAACAGCCTCTTAGGCCAAGATCTGGTAATATCGGTGATCCTAGTCATATAAATTAAATTAATTTGATGGATCATACCTCTTAATGCATTTAAGCACACTTGCATAGCGAGAAGAATTTGATTGTTCTTGTTTGTGCTATGTAAGATTTCATCCAGTGATGCACATGAAATAAATTGTTGGTAAAGGTGGGGATCAGGTATTTCACAAATAAGATAACAATATAATAACAAAGCCGTCTTCTCAGCAAAGCAAGCCTTATATTAGTAGATTTGATATAATTAGAGTTTCTTCCCGAACATGGGAACCTTAGGCAAATATACAATTGATACATGTCAGTCCACTTAAAATATATTGGAACAGTATGTCCCACTTGAATCATGCAGTCTATTTTGTAAGAGAGGTGTTTAGCATGCAAGCAATAAACCATATGTAATATTTAGGGGTGATTCAGCCAAAAGAATTATTAAGTAGCCTCAGGTTATTCAAGTTGTGTTCGATGTCAAACCTATGAAATGCAGATTCTAGATCTCAGCTTTTTCCAACTTCATCCTAAAGCATTAACTGCAACATCATTAAAAAGTCTTTAACCCTGGCCAGTTCGAAGTATCAATATAGATCTCAGCTTTTTAATGCAGCTTTAGATCTTGAGCTAGAGTAGCTAAATACTTGAAAAATGATAAATTTTATCCTATCATGAAGGGAATATAATTTTCACATCTTATTATACAGCATTGCATTTCTTATTTTACATATATATATATATATATGTATGTACGTATATGTATATGGATATGTTAATGTATTTATATGTGTATGTATGTATGTATGTATATACTGCACTTCCATTCTCAAAAGAAGCACAGATGCTTTATGACAACAGTGTTAAGAAGATCTCAGAGCAGTAAAAGGCATCCCTTTACCCATATGTACAAATTTTGTCAATAACATGATCCAGTACTCTTCATTCCTTCTCATCCTCTGGGCTGCTTAATAATAATGCACGCTTCTCTTTATATCGACTACTAATATCTGAAAACATAAGTGAGAAGACACATTAATATCAAAATGAGTTGGCCAAATAATATGAAGAATTTTGGCCGCACAACTTGATTGAAGGTCCTAGCAGTTCCAACTTTTTTTCTCATTGAAGGTCTGAAGTATAAAATGATCGAGAGTGAGTTTCAATTGATACATCACAAAGCTTGCTCCTTCAATTAAAACTAAAAGAAAAAATAGAATCATAGTGGTTGCTGAAGAAAATTTCCACTAGTGATGGTACTCCATTGTCTTGATATCATTGCTTTCCACGTACTAAAATTTATAAGCTTTGATGTTGGAAAGAAAATGATATCAAGTAATAGGACAAAGAAATTGCAATAAGATTTTGGGACAAAATTCTTATATTTGAGAATTTTTGATGCAGGCTTGCAGAAAATGGTGATTGTGGAACCGAGCCTGCCCCACATTGTACAGCAACAATGTTTATGCGAACAAAATTCTCCAAATAATCTGGTCCAGTTATGAGGTTATTGAGTCAAAATAACATAAAAAAGAAATTTGACACTTAAAAACCAAGAAGCAAACAAGCTGCAAGAGTAGATTCAAATTCTGGAGTATCAGAAGCAACTAGGTGAATAATCTAGGAAAATAAGGATGTAGATCTTAAAAAAGTGAAAATTAATATAATTTTAACTGATTTCCTTATATATTTTAACCGACGTAAGGACGGTCTTGATATAAACATCCTTGCTGATTCAGAAAATGACATGCATTAGGAGTGCGTGATGAGAGTGAATACTTTAGAAGATACCAACTATGAAATATTAAAAGTATGTTTCACTTTAAATATATCCATTATGTGACAAGAAGAAAGGCTTCTGCCAAGGCTCATTGAAGTATGCTAGTACCGAAGTCTTATGTTAGTGGAATTATTCAAAAGTTCATTTAAATTTGTGCCATTCTTTTGGAACAAATCATGAAGCATAAATGAATTCTTTTGAAAGCCCTATTTCCCCCCATGTGTAGCAAAGATAACCCAGCACCATGGAAATTACACAAGCATATGTACATTTGAAGCGTATCCTGGCTTCAGATATAAACTTGAAAAGGCTTTTGGCTTTTCAAGGTCAATGAAGAAGATGAAAATTGAAAAAAATGGAAAAAGTGGAGGCCCATTGCCAATGGTATCACATTGCTATAAGCAGGACATCTCTATGATATGCATACGTATTCATAAATGAATAATTTGGAAGACATATGCGTATGAGAATATTTTGGATAAAGAAGGCCATATGCTTCTTCAGTATCTGATTGACCTCCTGATTAAAGAATCCAAGAAAATGTTAATCAATTGTTTTAAACCTTAGGCTAATAGGTGGAATGCTAGAAAGCACAGGGCGATGGTCTATCAGTTGGTTTGTGTTAGTGAAGGAATTGAAGGGTTTGATAGAAGCTGCAGTTCATAATTAAGGAGGGAGGGAGGGAGTGAGGAAGGGGAGCCTGGAGGGGGATGAACCAACAAGACAAGTTCTGTAAAAGTTTTAAACTATCTGTGACAAATAAAGTAACCTTACCTGTTTTTTTTAGCAAATGGGATTTCAGATTGTAATTAGATAATAAAGTGGTGGCAAGTTCATACACTAGAACCACAGGAAAGTCTGCAGTAATTATTAACTATGTATTGAAACTCTCAAAGTTTAAAGTCATAAATGAGATCCTTCTGTATTAGATAAAGTCAAAAATTTCCCAATAAATAATGCCTGTACTCAGAGACAATTTTAATTTATTACCTGCAATGGAATTATTAAATAATGCCATCCATGGTGTTAAACAGCAGCATTATTCCCGATTTCTTGCTGCTGGGGAGCATCCATGTTTTCGATTTCAATATTGTTGATAGAATTTGGGCGATTCCCACCTCCTACATTTTGCTGGAGAAAAAAATGCAGATCCCACCTAGCTCTCTGTGACAAGTAATCCTGAAATAGAGAATATGCACTGACGGCGATTCCAAATCCGATGAATGAGGATAGTAGGACCATTACTACAGTTGCCACTTTCAGCTGTAAATTTGTAGACAAGAACTGAAATTCTAGCATCAGGATACTAAAATTTTGCTATACTAAAAAATCTATAATGTGAACAATCTACTTACCACATGATAGAAGATGTAAGCACACATTGTTACAACTGCAAACTGAAAAAAAGCATACACCCATATGCCACTTCCGCTTGCTGAGAGTGGGGTACCAGAGTAGAATATCAGCATAAGCAAAGAAAAACATCACTATCAGAAAAGCAAGAGGAAGAAAGGAGACTATATAAATTCATGCATTTCAAATATCTACAAAATATATACTGCAAAGCCACGAAGCTATGCATGCATAAATGCATGCGCATGCGTGCACGAGAGAGATTGAGTGAGTGAGTGAGAGAGAGAGAGACCCAGCATGCGTATAAAATTTGCTGAGCTTTGGCAACAAATTCTACAAATCTTGCATGCTCTACTTCTAGTTTTCAGTTAAGTGATTTCTCATCGATGCTCAATCCAACGGTTTCCGTCGAACTCTCATTCTCTTGTTTTTCTTCCCCCCCCCCCTTTTCTTTCTTTATTGTTACTTGAGACCCAACTCATGTCTTGAATGTCATTTATTGATCATTTCTACAATAAATTTCAGTTCCCATTGTGTACCCTGAAGGGTCCTTTCCCTAACTTGGTCCTTTCTGGTCTAATCATCAGATCGTAATGTTGATACCTTTCTTCACATTGCTTAAATGCTTTTACATACCCTAGGTGTCAAGAATTTTGTTCAGTCACTCATCATACATGCACCAGATGTTTGACTTTCTATGCAATAGAAATTGCTTTTACAGCTTCAATTCTTATGGCCTCTATACTCATCGTTTTAGTTTTAAATGCACAAGCACTCACTCTCAATTATTTTCTCCAAATTCCCTTACCATCAAACAAGCCTTGATATGAGAATCATCAAGTGTGACATTTGTTCGTAGCTTGTATGCCATCAGAATTATCTACTCAGATTCCTAGCAGCATCTTTTTGTAGCTTTACAATGCTGACCCAACAATAATTTCAGTTTCCTTCCTATTAGTTGATTTCTTTGGCAGTCTACTTCAACTGCTAACTGACTTCATCATCCTGCACACCTAGTTGTGGAGCTGCTTCACTATCTTATCAACCTCTAGTTTGTATTGTTGAATCCAGTGCTTAGGTGCTGGTCTAAGTCATTCCATAAGGTTACTTTTCACAGCACAGGACCTGATATTGGGTTCCTTGAACATTCTAGAGAGAGAAAGTAGGGAGAAAGTAGAGAAAGAAAATGGAGAAGAGAGAGGAACAAGAGAGAGAAAGAGGGATGATTCTCTCTCCTCCTCTTCTTCTTTCTTTCTTCTTTCTCTCTTCTTTCTTTCTTCTTCCTCAGCATAATAGAAGAGGGAGAGAGGACGGCTAGTGGCTATGGTCGGGTGGTCCGGCAAGGTGGTGGTAGGCAGTGGTGGCCGGTCGGCGAGCCAAGAAAAAGGTCCGAAATAGGGGAATCGGACTCTCCTTGACTTCCGGCCATTGGCTGCTCACCGACGGCCACAGCTCTGTCGTGGAGGAGAGCAGAGAGGCCGTGGCCTCTACCGGAGGTCCGGCGCCCAGAGGTGGCAGTGCCGGTGGCCAAAAATAGAGAGAAGTTCAGCCAAAACAGAGGTAAAAATAGGGTCATTTGCTGATCGATTTTCGGCCGATTTCTCAGCCAGGGGCCATAGATATTGGTCGTGGGAAGAATAAGATGGCATAGGAAGGGAGTCCAGAGCATTACCTTAGCATCAGTGGCGTCCGACAGCTCCGATGGAAGAAAGGAAGGGAGAGGAGAACGAAAGGGGGATGGAGGAGGAAGAAGGAAGGAGGAAGGAAGAAGGTGGCTATGGGAGCTCGATGGAGTTGGGGGGTTTCTATAACCCCCAATGAACTAGGTTGCACCGGCTGTACCGGCCGGCCGTTGGGCAATTGCAACCGCCTCCAATGGCCGCAACACCCCACCGGCTCCTTTCGCTAAATTTTAAGTTTTACCTATGATCAAATCTATTACTCTGATACTATATTTAACAACCCAGGGTCTCACCCTAAATCGTTAGCCGAAAGATATTATTTGAATTCTTTGATCCTGAATAAGTATCCAAGCTCTACTCAACGAATAACCGATATGGGACTAAGCACACGCCCGCACGGATCCTCATGAGATTATAATTTATTTGACCTATGAAACTCATAACTTTTGAGGAAACTGCTGCAGGGATGGGTTGACCTTGAGAAGAACCGTTAACAGTTTGATTTGACACAAAAAGTGATCAATGAAAAAGGTTAAGAGAAACTCTATTTGCTGGAAGTTTACCATAAAACCACATATATAGACATGTTAGATACTCGAGGGTGAAGATTGTTTGTGCAACAAAAGCATCCATGGGAAGGTGTAGGTCAAGAATAGGGACTTGAGTTGTTTGGAGGTGTTGCAGCGGGTTAAGACGAAAAGTGAAATGAAAAGGCTTAAGATAACATCAAGAAAAAAGTGAGACGAATGGTGAATTGGTGTTGTTGCACCATCAAATTACCAAGTGTTGCTCTTTGGAATTGCATCAAATGTTTGATGCATGAAGTGCCATGAAGGAGATAAATAAGATTTTAGGATTATTCATTAAATAAATAATAGGCTTCTTACTTGAAGGTCGAGTAATGAAGAAGCCATCTATACACCACCTTTTGACCCATTATGACATTTGCAACTCCTAAAAGGAAGTAAGGATTAGAATATCCTTATTGCCGAAGAATAAATGAAGAAAAAACAGACAAATGAATGAAGAAATGAATAAAAGATTGGTCATGTGGCTGCATCTCAAAGATTATTGTAGGAGTGAAACAGCCACTTTTCATAAGAAAAAAGGAGTTTTCATCTGATAACAATTGTTAAAGGTATGCAATAAAAAAATAATGGAGTGTCAATGCACATGTAGTCATAAAAAAAAACATCTATCTATTATATCAATTTTCAGTGCATCTTGATTTTATATTTTTACTATTATCTGTATATTTATCCATTTGCTCGAGTTTGTGTTTCAATCTGGTCCATTGACTCTTAAGTATGCCTCAGTATGATCCAACCCCCTCTACCAAATCATGCCTTACTTCCCTCTTCATCTAAATCTGTTACAAGACTGAGAGAATCTTTAATGGGTTGCTCCCTAGTGTCACAAGCTTAAACTGCATAAGTAATATGATTCGTCTTGCTACGTGCCAATTGGCCCTAATGGTAGGCCCTTCTCTTAGATTGCAAAGGACCTGTACCTCAACTGGAAGATATAAAGTTGAGGGCAAGTTTAAGACATTCACAATCTACAAAGAAGAAACCTTGATGAATAAAAGGAAACATCCTTTTTCTCTCTTTTTTTAGGTGGAGGAGGTATAAAGTTTAGTAGCGTATTGAATTGTATATTGCATTATAGCACAATATTGTCGAGTATATCATCCCAAATATGGTTGCAAAGTCTGTACACTGGTTTTATCATATATTCCCTTGATATGTGTCCTATTTAATAAGTTTGTCTAGAGTTTTAGATGTTCGTCCAGAGTTAGCACACTCATTTTAGTACTTTCTACTTTAACTAGTACACCATTTTGTACAAAATCTATATCATATAACATAGGATCAATGAGGCAATTAGCTTTCCTCAGTTCTCAAATTAATTAGTTATTAACTTTACAAGGTTTATGAAACAACCAATAGTTGTCTAGAGAATGAATTATATGTTGAGAGGGTGTATATATATAGAGACACAAACACACGTAAACAATCAAAGGAAGAACAAGAATCATGACAATGAATAAAGTGAAGAAATGATCAAAACCTCTTACCCACTAGAGAAGTTATCATGGATGATAGAAAACCAAGAATACTACCGAGAGGCAAAGATATAGCCAGAGTATGTGTGTGCCTGTATCAGATGCCTGTTTCTTCAAAGTTGTCGTCTAGTAGGGTTTACAGAGAACAAAAAATTAGACAGCATTGACATATGCCAACTGATATGTCAGTTACATAATCAGGAAAATGATTTATTAGTAAGCTCTGCAGGCAAAGAGTTACATACCATAACAAGCTCCAGGAAACATATATAGGAAAGCATGTTGAATGCAATCAGAAATTGCATATTGTTGCAAACCCTGTTAGAAGCAAGAATGGAAAATATTTACAGCCTTAGAGCCATATATGCAGACATTGAAAGACAGTTTGATGATTAATGATTCTGATAGTTAAACTGCAAACTTGCATTCATGATGCCCATCTATATCCTTCCAGCATCTGCTCTCATGGTTATATCTGTTTGAAAAACTGTAGAACAGTGCACCTTGTGCGTTACTTCTTTGAACTAATGGTAGAAGTGAGTTGGAATATTTAACTTAAATTATGGCACTGAGCAAGTCGCTATGGTAGCTGTAATTCTATGAAATTGGTAACCAGGAAAAACCTAGCAACATGAGGAGGTCATACTCTTCCTTGAGTTTTCACTCAAGAGATCCCCATGATCAATACAATCATTATTTCTACTAATATTAATATGTTGAAGAAGTTGAACAGAGGAATCATATACTTTTAGTGCAGATAACCAACAAAGAAATTTCAGTTTGGAACATATATTTAATTGATGAGAACTTAAAAGCATGTAATAGATGAATAACAATCACATAGATTTAATGCATGCCAGGGTCTGCGAATTTGATTCCTAATGTCCATATCGATAAATATAATGATAGTAAGGAAAATGATATAAAGATACATATGGATTTAATTTATTCAACCAAAGGGATGGAGTTTTAACCATGTGATTTAGTGTCTCCTCAAGAAAATACCACAGATATGCCATTCAATATTTTCTTCAGGGTAAAAAGTAAAAAGATCAAGATCCTGTACAGCAATAAATGAGAATCTTCATAATCTGTTTTTACCTATCGTGGGTAGCTTGCCTCTGCCGAAGTGCATTTGGCGGCTGGACAATAGCAGTCTGAGGATTCTGTAATCTCATTAAAGTCACAGGTAGGTTTTTAACATCCTGCTTGCAGATGTCGCATGTCTTATTACCTTTAATGCTAAACCATTTGACCGCACACTCCTCATGTGCAAGTGCAAGTTCACCTTTGCAACTGCACTCCATCTTCAGAACCTGCCTACCATCCTTGAAATCAAGAAAGCATATTCGGCAGATTGCCTCTTCCTCAAGAATATCTTCCCCTTCGTCTTGAGTTGCTGCAAGTATAAATTTAACAGAACATCTTTAATGTTTCCATAGTAAATATAAATAAATGTCCATATTGCAGGAATTTATATGGAAAACTTGATTTGGTGAATAGAATTTAAAATTCAGCTTCAACCATTAAAAATTGGCAAGGAATTCTTATCATCCGTAACAGATAAAGTACTTCAGGCTTACAGACAATGTTATGAAACAAGAATAATAAAACAATAATCAAGAATTTAATAACTTTGGCATGTACCGATAAGAGAAACTTGCAGAACAGTAAGCACCTTCATTTGCTTCTACAGCATGATTTGGCGAACCACCATCAACAGTAGAGTGCGAGTTTGCTGACATTACACAGACTAGACCCCCAAATGAATTGATCTGCTGCAAACTGCTTTTGACATTGCCAGGTAGTGAAAATGAGCGTGGAATCTGCTTCCGAGTATCTTTTTTCTTCTGAATACACAATAATCCACTCGTAAGAAGCTCAGAGATGTTAATACAGGTTTAACATAAAACTTCAAAAGGAATTTCTATTCAATTGCCAAATACATTTTTTTTTCCGAGAACAACTCTAATGTACACTGTAGATTAGATTATCTAAGATATAAAAACATATTCTGAAATATTTTTACATGAACCTAAAAACAATATCTGTTTAAAACAAAACAGACTGGAACCAGACATTGTTTATGAATGTGGAAATGTGTAGACGTTTTTTTAGAGAAATAGGACAGGTGAAGCCCAACCTGATCCTAGAGCGGCAGGATCAAACTGAGGTCTCTTGGATCAACAGAAGAGACTTCACCAACTTGGCCAGTTGGCAACCTCATAGAAATATGCAAATGCAAACAAGACATAAATTTACTTTTCATGCATGTCTTACTGATCTCAAATGCATAGCAAGATTCGCCTTTAAAGAGTGGACATAATTCAGTTTGGCCACTTTAAATATAATACTTCAAACATTCAATATTTGCTTTTATATATAGGCACATCTGTTAAGTTCATCAAGGAATCATCATGAACTTCAAGGCATGGTCCACACTGATGATTGCATGAGAGGAAGAGATGATGATACAAGTGGACAATACACTGATTCTAAAGGCAAATTTATGGTATCTCTATCATATATATATCATTTTGTTTCTAACTTCAGAGCAACCCCTTTAAGGTCCAATTGCAGAAAATATTTATCAAGCAATATCCTTTATCTTTTAATGCATATGTTCAGATTTTTAGACGATTTTGCTTTTTTCTGGGTAGTGTAAGTCGGTGAAAGTTCTAGAAACCATCTTTAACCCATGAACAAAGTAACCTAAAATAACAAAGTGTATTTTTTATTTTATATATTAATTTTCTTTTCTGCAACAACTTATGATAAAAATGGCAGTGAATTAACAAAAACAGAAAACAATGGAATAGAAGGTCTCATCTGCAAGCATAAGAGAATATTTCCAGCGATAGCATATGCATCTATTGATTATATTAGTTTTAGAGGAGTAGAAATGCACCTACCTTTTGATATTTAAATTCAAACTATGTATGCTCTATCTCTTGTCAGCAGATGTAGTGCCATTTCTCCAATTTATCTTACATCACAGACCAGCAACTGAAGACATGATCATGTATGAAGCCAATAAATATATATATATAAAAAAAACTTACATCCAAATCAGAGAGGTCAATTTTGAGATTCTCGTGTACAGATGGAAGACCTGAACCAGCCGCTTGTGTCACAGGTAAAGAGCGTGTCCTATGTGCTGATACAGAGGACACATCTTTGGTCAGAGAGGACGGCCTCAATGCAGAAGTTTTCTCCTGCTGTTGTTCTGAAAACAGCGCCTGAGTGAGAACTGCCTGATCACATTGTGGGGTCAAATCTGTGGTCTGAAACCCGAACCGCGGAAGCTGATTTCTGATGGATGATTTTATCCTTGCTGAAGTCTGTCTCGGAGGTAACCCTGTTTTTCTAGTTGAACTAGCACTAGATTCCAGAGAAATAGTTCTTTCCACAGAAGTAGGCAGTGGGGTTCCCAAGGATCTTGATACAGTTTCTCCTTGAACTCTTTCACCTGCATCAGATACCTGAATGGCCATTTAAAGACCGATCAATGACATGTCTCACCATATAAATATCTTGTAACATAAGACAATGTGAATTATGCATCTAGAGAAACTAGCAAGCTTTGGACATTCGACTAACGATTGATGACATATAAAATTGAGAAAAGAAAGTCAACAAAATGTTGCGAAAGATTAACAAAATCATTTATAGCTCATCTGATTGAATCATGATAATCATCATATGCTTAAGACTCGTTTTCCAAATTAACTTTAAAAGTTTGCATCTTGATGCTGTATAGACACGACACAAGAAGGGCTTCTCATCAGTGCAAGCAAGACCCAGGAAGATGTCATGTCTCATTTCCTCTCGGAACGTCATACATTAGCCAAAAATCAATTGAGACCCTTCAACAGCTTCTCTAAGAGAAAATCAAAACAAGGCTTGCTTCTACATTCATGGTGATGTAGGACATGACCGACATCCAAATCTATCAGAAAGCTAACATATCTAAAACTCACAGATTTCAGGTAGTGCGACCACCATCCATTGACAAGTATAATCTACGAAACATATTCAATGGTTTGCACTTTTTTCCAGCATATACCAAGTACCAGTAGAGGTGTATACAAAGCAAGAAGTTCTTGATTCACATAAAAAAATACAGGCCACCATTTACAGTATCAGAAGTATTCAAAACCTGATTTTTTTATATTTTACTTGAATTCATGTTTCCACCGTAACCCAATCTCGTAAGTCAAAATATTTCCTTCTCAAATTTACCATTATCAGAACTTGCAAACCCAATTTCCAATCTAAATATTCCTCTATTTTTCCCCTTCTTCCTTGAGACATTAAAAGCCACCTCTTTTAATCTCAGTATATGACTAGAAACCGATCCCACGCAATTAATTGCTAATGTCTCATGCCAATTCATACAGAAAAGAGAAGAAACTTTAATTTTTTTTTTTCGGCAAAGATCTCAAAAAAAAAAAAAGACAGAACAAATGCCCATAGAATTAACAGAAAAACACCTGTTGATCGGAAAGATTCGGAAGAGCTTCCTCAGCCGATCGCGATGGAGCTCTTAAACTCTCCATCAAACGTTAAATTCGAAGAGATGGCCAATTGGAACGCAAGAGATGAAGCCCCCTCGCTTGAGCTCTGAGGACGGTTGGGACTTCCGATAGATGGAGCGCTCCCGGGCTTTAAATAGGCCGTTTAAGTTTAATTCAGTGTAAAGTACTGTCTGATACGAGGCCCCATGAATTCCCCAACTTTTTTTTTTCTTCATAGTCGTCCTGGATTTTAAAGATTTTGACTAGAATAAAGTTGGGCTCAAATCCAGTACCACGGTACCAAGAAAATGGCCTTCATAACTTGATTTGTTTGATTAATTTTTTTAAAAAATAATTTGTTTGATTTGACCTGTAGCCTTCAGAACTTGGGAATTAAAAATTATCCTACAAAAGCACACCAAGCACACCCTATTTCCTATCTTTTTTAGAAATATATGCCTTCGAAAATGACAAAGATACCAAAAAGAATATTGGATATAAACAAAAGAGAGAGAACAATATGAATATGTATTTGAAGTATATTTTGAAATTTTTCTTGATAGACATTATCGTCATTGCATCGAGAGGAATGATGTACATGACAACATGCAATGCAACAAATGAGCAAATATACGTAATTTCTAGCTCCAGCTTCTATATGACATGAATTTCTTTCAAAATCACTTGCTTTTATCCCTCATGATACATGCTAGACATATAGAGATTTGCTATCACAAGAAGAGCTCCATTGCATCTAGGGTTGATTATAGATGACTTGGTGCCTAAACTATATTTATTTTCAGTCATGCTTTGCATTGGGCTCATTTAAAATTTGATATTTTTTTGCGCCTAAGGTTGGCCCAAGTCGTGATCAATCAATTACATATTAATCAATATTCGATTGATTGGTCCGAGACTATCAACAAACAAGATTTGTCAGATTTTACTACAACTACTTAAGATGCATTTGGATAATTGATCAACTCTAATTGCATCCCTTTCATTCTTCCCATCTTATCGCATATTTGTCTAGAGAATCTCAGGCATTCCCTATCACCAAAATCCCACATATAGTTAGTTACTTCTATGGTCTTTCACCTACAACCTTTCTTGGGGATGCTTGCCAACTAGACATCTTAGGAAAAAAGCCAACATAATCTCCTGTGATGCTGAAGGCTAAGAAAAGCCAAGTTGATCAATCACAGAGTATCATAGAAGTTCACTTCCTATTCTATTGATTCTCATATCATGTGCAATATAGATTGGAAAATTCTTTGGAAGCTTTAGGAGTCCAGTTTTGGGAACAAAAGCTTATCACGTTTCTCAGTCCACCATCCTAGTGGGTTACACGGCACAAAGGTAGGTTGGATATTGGTGACAATGGCATCCTTACTCCTTAGAGTAAGAAGTTCCTGCACAGGCAGCTAGTGGTTCTTGTCCATGGCATACAACACACATCACCTTTAATTTCGGTCCCTTTCAACATATAATGTGGAGCAGATGCAGCACTTGTTGCCATGAAATTTGATTTTGTCAAAGCTATGTGTACAAAGAAAATATGTGCTGTATTTAAGCAGTATTATGCTGAACATCTGGATCAACAACTGGGTAGGAACAAATGGGGGATAAAGGATGGAATGAAAATAGTAGACCCTGGAGCAAGTAGCCCTCATCTACTGCAGCTATCTATGCCGCTACTTTCGCTACTACCAAAAAAAGTGGCTGACTCTTTTTTTTCAATGAAAGTCTAGTATGAAAGGTACCTATGGATATCCCCTCAGTCTCAGTCTCAAACTACAGCGGCCTAGCCCGTTTCACCGCCCTATCCGGATCTTTGGGGTTCAACCCCTTGAGAACCGTGCAATCCCATAAAGCGATCGAAAATAGCTCCCAAATCATCTGATGGAAGGGAGACCGACTCACTAGGGCCTTATGACCTTTCATTGGAGATGAAGATCCGAAGGATGCCAATTCAAGCCCACCTCCATAGAGATGGAAGGAAGTTCTTCCACATATCTTAAGAAACCAAATTCAAATGAGCACAGGGTTAATTGGTCATGACTACTAATTTTATTTATTCATTAAGGTTGTGCATGTGCATATGTAGGTAAAGGCAAAGGCATATGGAGAACTTTAAAAAAGAAAAAAAGAAGTAAATGGTAGGTCATTATTGGTATGGCTTAGAATGAGCAAATTTAAACCCCCATGCAAGAAAAAGTA
>JAOXJJ010000359.1:6059604-6070784 GCA_025769935.1 Phoenix roebelenii | reverse complement strand
AAGCATGGAGAACAAAACATAGAGGAATCTACCACAACAATCAATCAATAAGCTCAGGTGGAATCAAGTCACACTTGACAATATTCATGAAAATGAATAAGGAATGCACTCATGGTGCAAAGTACAAACTCCCACTCACCTGTCAATCTAGCACAGTCCTGATACACCTCCAAAAATCTACAGCTGACAGTAGGGAACTTCTTTCTCTTGTTCCCTAGCTTCTTGCCCAACTGATACATGAATTTACAATACATTTAGTTTTGTATCAAGGGCCATAATCTACATGTCAATCATAAATATAGAAAACTTTAATTGATTCAACTCCCTCCTTTTTTAAATCCTTTTCTTTTTCCATTTTTCCTATTAATTAATCTTCTCCTTATATGTATTATGATGCAAAAGCATCACACACACACCTTAGGCCACTATCATAGGGTCAAGGTGCGAGAAAGAGTCGAAATCCTCCTTCACTAAAAATTTCACTGAAGCGTGAGTCAATCCCAACCTCATGAGTCGACCCCGACCAGAGAGCCGCAAAACTTCATTTTCTGGACTCTCAGAGAGAGTCGACCCCCAACCTCGTGAGTCGACCCTTCGAAGGCATGAGTCGACCCCAATCTGCCCCAAGTCGACTCCAGTTGACCTCGAGTCGACTCCGGCGCGTTTTGAAGCGACTCCCACCATTTTCTCACTTTTTTTCATCTCGGATGAACAGTAACCCGAATCGACAGCGGGTTACTTCATCCCGGTTTTGGCCCACTTTTCAAACTCCAAATTTTATGAAATTTTTATCTAACATTTTACACTCATAGGGGATTCCAAAGAGGTAACATGCATTGCTATCGGAGGCCATTTGACCCCCTAAATAATTCACCAAATTTGGGACTTCGACATAGTTTTTCCGCAGTGCCGGAAAAACTTGTCGAAATCCAATTCTTCCTCTTTTAACCACCTCTACAACCCTTATCCGACCACTCTAAACTACATCCACCCTTTGTATAGCCTAATGTCATCAAAATACTAAGTAGGGATGGATATTTACCTTTTTCTTTTCGGAAAATCGAGGTCTTTGCGTAGAGGGGAAGGAGATCTACGCTTTTTCCTTCAGTTGGCAACGCAACCGGGGCTCCCTTCCCTTCTTCTTTCTTCTTCTTCCTCTTCTTTTCTTCCTTTCTTTTCTTCTTCTTCTTTTCCTTCTCTCTGTCACCACCTGAGACTCCCTTTCCCCCTATGTTTCATCCCACGGACACAGCACCAAGCCCATGAATTAAGCACTATTCACCCTTTGTTTAATATTATTAAATTTCAATTTTGCCCCTAACACTTCAACAAATCTACTGTTATGCCATTAACTTTTGATTCCTTCCAATTTTACCCTTTATATCAATTTCTAAAGACTATTCTATCATTCTTTATTAAAAAAAAAGGGGTTATTACAAAAGATCCGTTCATTTTGTGGTTAAACCCTTATAACTCATTACACCCGAATAAACATTAAAAGGACATTGAAAAAAGAATGATCAATTAAAAAAAAAGAATGAACAGATGTATGACCATGGGAGGTTGAGATGCCTGTAGCATTACGGGACCTTTTGTTTGCCGATTTTATTGGATGTATTCGTACCCGTGATGCATGAAATGTTCGTTTTAGTACAAAAAAAAAAAGAAAAAATAATAATAATAAAAAAAGAATGATCAATTAAAGAAAGCTCCTCTTTCTGATTCTCTTCATTAAGCGATTAACTACAAGCAAGGAAATATAATTTAGAAAAAAAGAAAGTGTCACCAAGGGGTTATTTCCTTCATAACCTTACTGTCAAAATACTGTTGGTGCTGATATTTGCTTATGAAATCCACATTCTAAGGTGACTGGGTTTAGCTATATCAGCAGCCCAATTTGCACCAACCTGACTAACTAGAACTTTTTCTTCAGCTAACTTGCTTTGGAGATCTGCCTACACTCATCCTGACATCTATGAAGATCCTTGTACCCCAGCCAAGGGGTTAAGCACAAAGGAAGAAACCCCATTATTCTGACCTTAAGCATCCTCCAGGCAGCAAGAACCCGAACCTTTCGGCATTCTCTATCAAGTAGGAAGGAAGATTAACAGCTGAAGCTGATTTTGGGATAGGGCCCAACCTCTGAAACAGCTCCCTGAAGGTATACTCCTCAGGCAACATGTCGAACAGATCTTCTCCGCCACAAATGATCCTCTGAATCCTTGAATGATCCAGAAAGCTCGCCCACCTCACTCGGTCTGCATGGCTGTATGCCGTCATCTTGAACACAAAGTCTTCGATCCTTCTGAAGCAAAAGCTACAATGCCACCCAGCATCAGCCAAGATCAGGTCTGTCTGCCGGGAGTGCCGGTATCCTGTCCCCTGCCTGTAAACATGGGCTGTGGCTCGCCAGCTACCGTAGCCCACCGGGAACTCAAAGGAATACACGTACTCTCTGAGCTCCAGGTGCATCAATGGTGGTATACCATCACACCACTGCAGCAGCTGCACTGTCTGGGGGCTCGGTATCTCATCTGTGTCCGCCATGATCACGACATCCCCTGGGCTGATCCCTGACCTGCGGAGAAGAGCGTCGAGCGCTTTCCGCTGCCTAGACTCAAACCGGAAGGGATCTTTGTGCCACCTGCGACTGCTGTCACCTGGCAATGCATCATGGACGATCTTTGAGCTTGCGAATTCGAACCGCTGGAGGTTCTCGAGGAAGTAGAGTGGCTTGCGAATGCCAGTGAAGGTGGTGTTCGATTCAAGGATCACAAACTTATGCACATAAGGAAATAGTTCATGGTACCGGATTTCAAGCAGGTCGACCTCATTGCTGAAGATAATGGCGTCGAACACACGGCGTGGATGGAGGCGAGGAGTCCAGCCATGGAGGTGGCAGAGTTGTTCCATGGACACATTCTCGGCATAATAGTGGGGAATGCGGATGAAGGGGCGTGGCGGAGTGTCCCAAATGGGCCGGAGGAAGTAGGAGATCTTATGGCCATGGAAGAAGAGTGCGACGACGCATGCAGGGAGGAGGAGAAGGAGGAGGAGGATGAGTACAGCTACAGAGGGGAGTTTTCTCTTGGGCACCACAGCTTTGAGGAGCCTTCTGGCCATTAAGAACGTTACACATGGAGGAATGGCTTTGAGGTCGAGCAACGCACCTGCTTGTTCCTAGTCATCTGGCAATAAAAACATGGGGAGCAACGTTTAGGCTTTCAAGAACTCAGTTGATGAATGCACCAATATCCTAACTTTATTCTTCAAAGTAAAAAAATCTAATAAAATTTGAACTTCCCATAATCTTTCAAACTTATTCTTACAATGGAGCATAGAGATTGATATAAAATTAAAAATATTAAACTGGAAGAAAGAACCTGATCAAAATAGTCTTAGTTGCAATACCTACTTGCTGTCTTCATGAAAAATCAATGCAACATCTACTTCGGACTTGCAGACACAGACAATGTATCTGGATAACTATCCTAAATGCCCTTTACATCAGAGGTAGGATGCGTTACTCTGGACTACATGGAGGAAGAATGAATTAGCAAGTCTATGCTACATGGTGGTCCAATTTGGAAAGGGAGAAACTCGATATTTTTTTTAAATAAGAATGGTGTGTGAGAGGATACACTGCTAGCTATAACTTGCTTCAATCTCACCTTCAGTCTCTATTATCTACCTACATGTTTCTACCATTAAATCTCCTACTTCTACCATGTCTATCTTTCGGTTTTGTCTAATTTATCTATGTTTCCATCTCATTAAATCTTTCATTAAATCATTAAACATTCCAAATCTTTCATTAAATCAACTTGTTCTTGCAATAACTGGTGTCCCATTCTATCCACCCTTCATGTACACCAATGTTCATATACACGAATATGACCAATTTGTTCCTTTTAGTCTTCCAAAATTAGAAAAATATAAGCTGATGGAAGTAATTATTTAAGAAAGAAATAAGTTTAGACTCTATAGCGAATCATGCTAGATTCACTCCATAAACATGCCAACGGCCAAGGAATAAATGCAACAGGATTCCATATCACCAAAAAGGGAAACAAACAACAGGATTCGACATACGCCCTTCTTCTTCCACCCCAAAGAAAGAAAACGAGATTCAACCCCGAAGATGACCGAAACACCCTTGACTCCGTAACCCAAAGCCCGATCACGCCGTTCGACTCTAAACGGATTTCTCGAGGCTCCGATCTCAGGGACGGAACCCAAACAAGCCCTGTCGAGTCTCGACCCAGAGACGAATCGAATGGAAAGAGGAAAAGAAATCCCCGAGCTCCATTGAAGCAGAACCTCGGCATAGAATCCCATTAGATTCCATCTTTCTTTCCCCCCCGAAAAAAAAGACAATAGAAAAAAAAAACATATATATAACGTTATTAATCACTAAAAAATAGATCAAAATGAA
Organism: Phoenix roebelenii; assembly: GCA_025769935.1. NCBI lineage: Eukaryota > Viridiplantae > Streptophyta > Magnoliopsida > Arecales > Arecaceae > Phoenix > Phoenix roebelenii. The sequence continues at coordinate 6,066,349 of JAOXJJ010000359.1, read as the reverse complement.
ACAAGAACTCACCTTAAGAGGTCAAAATCGGACACCAGATTCCTCCTCTCCGTCCTCTCTCTCTATCTTCTCTCTCCTCTCTTGCTCTCGCCGCTGAAGACGGCCGAAGGAGACGACCACGAGGCTCTTTTAAATCCTTAATTAACCGCCTTTTCTAAAATATTAATAAATCAGCATTTTATAGGATGAAGAAAAGCAAATGCGGTCAAAAACTTAGTGAAAAACGGAGGTCCATGGAGCTTTACCCGGGCCGAGGAGCTTGCGAAAGTACGAGAATACCCCAAAACTATGATAAAAATGCCATGCTGTCCTATTTCAGTTTCTTGGATCTGGATCGTTCGTTAGTGATACCATTGATTTAACGGTCCGGATTAGAGGAAAAGGATTTTCGGTGGAAGGCATCATTTCACCATGATAGCTCCTGGGACTCGCTCTGGTCGCCACTACGGCTCCTTTTGACGAAATGGGTACGATCGAATCCAAGCAGCAAACTTCCGCGAAGTGGGATCCCATGGCAATTTGCTTCCACGTGGAAAGCGTCAACCGTTGCAGTGGATCGATGATGGGCTTCATGGTGACTATTGGTGGAAGTCGCTGTTTCGTATTCCAAGTTGATGCAGCGGATTTCGTTGGCTTTTTAGCGAGCGGGGCACGGAGCTTTAGCTTGCGAAGTGAAGACGGGAATTAAGGCGCGTGTTAAGGGCATTTTGGTCATTTAGGTTTTTGATTTAGATTATAAAAATAGATCAGGGATGAGCAGTGAAAAGGATGGATTCCGTCGATCTTACTTTAGCCTCTAGGTCAACGGTGCACTCGTGATTGTTTTTTTGGCTTCTTTTTTAGATGTATCAGTGATAAATAAGCCATTCATATAGTAAAAAAAAAAAATTATACAGTAGCTATCGGGGAATAACCTATCCGGATTCATTCTGATACATATGTCTTGAGATATGGATCAAGCCAAATTTAATCAGTTCAAGATCAGATCGGATCATATGTTATATGTGATTGCTGAATGGGTCTCCATCGATTTCATAAAATATAAGTCAAGAGCAAGAATTCCTGAAAGTGAGATTGGTGGGTGTCGCTGTTTCGTATTCTAAGTTGATGCGGAGCTTTTTCGTCGACTGGACACGTAGCTTTAGCTTGCTGTTTTATTATTTTATCAGCGAAGCGGAGACGGGAATTAAGGTGACTGTTGAGGGCATTTTAGTTATTTTGGTTTTAAATTTATATTATAAAAAGTAAATCAGGGATGGGCAGTAAAAAGGATGGATTGTACGGTAGCTATGGTGGCGTAATCTACCAGGATTCATTCACGTGCGAGGATCGAGCCGGTTTTAAGCGGTTCAGGACCAGGTCATGTCATATGAGAATTTGCACAAAAAATAAGCCAAGAGCAAGAATTCCTGAATAATTTCATATTGTAAGTGGAAGGTGACCTTCCTGAGATGTGACAATGAGAGTGGGTTGAAATCCGGATACGAAGGTTTAGGTCCAGTTCCAATTTGAATTAGAAGATTCTTGGATGCTAGATTATCTTTTTTAGATTTGATTTTTTTTTGTGACATGGCCATCCATGAGAGTCTTGGATTATGCGGACTCTTCTTTTCTCATTTTGATGGCTTTCCAAAATTTGGAACTTCTTATATCTCACCTCTCGTTGAAAGTTTGTGAGATTCTTGAGAAGTCCCAACCATTTTTGCTTTTCTTCTTCCACTTTTTCGAAAGAAAGGGAACCCTTTATTTCTATCGCCTCCCGTGCTATTTGTATGGTCGAAGAGCTTTCAATATTGCAATATCATAAGGCTCCCAATTTTCAGTGTAAATACGTCTAAAAAAATCAAAAACAACACATCACGAAGTGTGCTAGACGGCTTCCTTACTCAGACCCATAGAGTTACCCTAGAATGATGAGCAATATACGAGACCACTCAATCTGCAACTCCATTAACTTTTATGTAAACGTATTTCGCCTTAAACTTAGCATCACCTCAGGCTCCCAACAATCATTACTGCATCTGTAGCATAACTGGGGGAGTCCTCTAGTTGCACACTTGCACCCCATAGCCCAAGCTAGTGCAGGTGCAATGGACCATGGCAGCCTTCCTTCCAGGGCTGGCTCGAGTCCTAAGCGGTCGCCTAAGGTCTCGGGCTAATGGAAGGCCTCCGGGAGCAGAAGCTAACTACGAGTTTTTCCTCTTGATGGAAGGGAGGTGGAGGGTTTCCTCGCCTGCAGAGGGGCAATTGGGGAAGTTGGGGACAGTAGTTTTGTTTTGGGTGGAGAGAGAGAGAGAGAGAGAGAGAGAGAGGAGGGATTTGGTACACGCCTGAAGGCACTCTTATCTTTCATCCCTTCTCTTTTTTAGTTTTGGTATTGGTTTTCCAAGATAGAGGGATTGGGGATGGACTTCTTGGAGGGTGGAGATCCTTTTAATTTTCTCCTCTCGGTTTCTTCTCCCCTCTTGGGTGGTAGAGAGAGAAAAAGAGGGAGGGGGGTTGAATGGCTGCAGTGCCGTGATGTTGCAGTTGCTGCTTGGGTGCAAAGGAGGGTAGAGAAATAAAAGGACGGAGGGGGGGTTGAATGCCTGCCGTGCCGTGATGTGATGTTGCAGTGGTTGCTTGGGTACTCACTTGAAGGGGAGATGGTGGGATGGGATTTTTATTAATTAGATGGAGTGAATTTTCCATAATGACCTTACTTTCTTTTATTGACAGGCCTGAACAAATTCTTTCACCGTGAAGCGCCATGGGATGATCTTTTCCTATTCTGCTCTTGCTTGGCATGATAAACAGTATTGCCAAGAATAGTTTTATGGGCTTTTTTTTTTAAAGTAATCATTTTTTTTATACTTTCATTAAAAATTATATTAAATTGAAAAAGCTTTTTGTCTATTTTTATTAGATTCATGCATCTTTGTTGAAATGGTGTATTTGACAGCAATTTATTTCCATAACATTTTTTTAAATATTTTATATTTATTAAAATTTTTATTATTTAAAAAAAAGGCCTCATTTACTGAATTCGTCTTAGACCCCCAAATGTATTGGGCCGCCCTTGCTTTCTTCCAAAAGGCCATGATGAGTAGGTGGTACAAATGGCATTGATATGGTTTAGTGATGGGGACGTGCTTGTGGATAACAAAGAGTTTTGGTTCGTGCTTTTAAAACAGAGTTTTCCTCAACTTTTTCTAGTGGGGTCTTGGCTTGGGCCCATATGCTGTTGCCTAATCGAATTCCATTAGTTCGTGACATATAAACTTTACTTTTGGTAGTGCTTCCGATAGAATTCCTTTTCATCCCTAAAGGGCTCAGTTTTCCCTCTCTTTTGTAATCCTCTTACAATTATCATTCACTCAACAATATGATTGCTGAGTGCCTGAGTGCGGTGAGTGGCCTCCCTCCTATTTCATCGAGAAGAAAAAACCTCTTCGAATGCTAGATTTTTTTAAAATTTTTTTCTCTATGATATTACCAACTTGTACCTACCATTGAAAGTTATTCGGATTCTTTGATTCCATATAAGCATCCAAAATTTATCTAGTAAATAACTGATGTGGAACTAAATACACGTTCGTACAAATTTATCTTAGATTGGAGCTTCATCCAGGGGGAGGTTACAGTTCTTTAGGACCACTTCTCTAAGGTTTGTATTTTCTTGGAAGAAGAGATGAGATGGCTGAAGCCCGTGAAGTGGGAAAAGGTTTTAGTTATAGCCAGAAGTTTGGGGCAAGGAGGAATTCCTACGCATCTGATTGCTAAAAAATTTAAAGAACGATGCAAATTAGCTTCTGAAGTCGAGGCCTTTTCTATGGACGAGGGGTTTTATTTGTTTCAGTTTAAATCTGAAGAGGCCATGGATTATCTTTGCTCAAGTTCATGCAATTGAGCATCTACTGGCTGCTGGCTAAGCCTGATTCTAACCCGTTTGAGAAGATGAATGGTATTCCGGCATTGAAGAAGACTTCATTTGAGGGCCTATTTATGTTTTCTGCTACAACTTCGGGACGAGTTTCCTGAGAGGAAGGTGAGTCTTTAGCTTGTAGCAAAGAGAAGATGGATGTTCTTTTGGATTGTTCTGAATTTCGGGGGAAGGCGATTTCAAATATATCTGATAGTTCTCCTAATTTAGAGGATTATGAGCATACACTAACTTTGGTTAATTGGAGAAATTTCCATGGTGGATGAAGGTGTCGGTATAGAACCTAACAAGGATAGTTTGAATACTAATCTTTTATTCCTGTTGTGAGAAGATTGAGTCAATTACGTAATCCACATGTTTGTCTTTTTTGGGATGAGATTGTCATAGAGAAATTTATCTCAGGCTCGATTCCATCTTCCGCCTAATTGGTGTTTTCATGCTGTCGAATCGCAAGGATTAAAAGGTGGTATATTTGCGATTTGATGTTCGAGAATTTCAATATTTTATATCTTTTAATGAGGCCCTTTTGATCTAGGCTATTTGGATGTCCATTTTACTTAATGTAATAATTGTGATAACTAAAAAAAGATATGGGAGAGAATTGATAGAGTTTTTTCTACTGGTAGTTAGATTCGGAGCCTTTTGGATTATCAGTTCCATCATCTTTCTTGTATTGCGCAGAATCATCGCCCTATTCTTATTGATATAGCCATAGAAATTTTGTGTAAACCTTTTTTTTCGTTTTGAGAAATTTTGGCTGCATTATACCCAATATATTGGGTTATTGTTCGTTGTGCTTGGAATATTTTTATTAGGGATGATGCTATGTATAGAATGAGTAGACGATCATAGCTCACTAAATGGAGGTTTAAATCTTGGAATGGAATAATTGTTGGAAATATTTTTAGGAGGTTGGAGGAGACTGAGACAATCATTGCAGATTTATCTACTCTTCGATTTTGACTTATTCAACATCATGCTTTATTTAGGCAACAAGAAACTTTGTGGTGCCAAAAGTTGAGTATTAAATGGCTGAAGGAAGGCGACAGATATACAAAAATTTTTTATCAAGCTACTATTCTTAGAAGAAAGAAAAGTGACATTCATTTTTTAAAAGATAGTCGGGAATAATATAGAAAATGATGCTACTATCAGAAATAAACTATTCAATTTCTTTAGTTTAAAATGGAGGATGGAAGAGGAGGATTTAGATCCAATTGAGGTTCTACCACCTAATTACACTTTATTCGAGTTTGATAATGAGATGTTGCTTAGATCAGTTACAAATATGTGTCAAGTGATCGAGCTCTAGGCCCTAATGGTTTTCTTCCATTCTTTTTCAGGCATTTCTAGCCAATTATCCACAAAAATGTGTGCCTTGCAGTGAAGCAATATTTTAGTTCATATGTTATACCTGCCTCATAAAAACATACTTTTATTACACAAGCTCATGAATTCCTCCATAATACTTTGTCAAAGAGTACTTTGATAGGAGCAACCTGTGGCTCTTTCTAGATTATTTCTGCATTCTCACAAGTCTCTTATTTTACTTGGGAGCCACCACCTCCTATTGCCTTAAAGTCAACTTTAATGGTAGTGTTCAGGTGAGAAGTGTTTATGACAGAGCAGGTTTTAGCATTAGAAGTGCCAATGGTGCTTTTGTGGTTGCATGTGGTATTAGGATCTATAACACAACTATTCAATGGTAGAATTTCATGCTGTGTGGGAAGAGCTGTCTTATGCTAGTCAAATATTATGGATGACTAATATTTATTTGGACAGAGATTCTTAGATAGTTATTAGATAGCTTCTAACCCATTATCTACTGAAAATAGACTTCATCCTCTTCTCTTAGATTGCTGATAATTGCTGCATTTGTTGGTCACATTTAAGGTTTTTCATGGATATAGGAAAGCCAACGGTGCAACTAATTGGATGGCATTTTATGTGACTAATCATATAGGATCAATACTATGTGATACTACGACACATCTTCCTGTTTTATTGTTCGGTATTTTGTTTGTTGATTTCCATGGATAAGCTTATACTCATTTAGTTTAATTTATCTGATTTACCAAAAAAAAAGAAAAAAGTTATGAGAGTCTGAGGATTGTGCCAACTCTTTTTTTGTCTTTTTGAAAAATTGAAACTATTTATTTCTCTCTCCTCTTGTTGAAAGGCTATAAGAGTTCAATATTACTCCAACCCTTTTTTTATTTCTATAAGAGTCTTCAAAATCATAAGGCTCTTGATAACCATCTTTACCTTATGGCGCGACCAAAAGAAGATCCGGTTACACCTCATCACCTGGCTAGTTTGGATGCAACGGACTTTGGAAGTGTCCTAAGGTATTTACATAGAAAGAAACTCCTGAGTTGTTCCTCAGAAAAGCTATAACATGGAAATGTACTTGCTCCTCCTGAGATGAGACAGAATCTAATCCTCTACGGTCCAAAATCAGTAATCAAGCATCCATATTGAAGATAACTCTATTGATTATAATCTATACTACTAAAAGTGTCTGAAAATCATTGATGATATCTAAGCTATGCCTCAAATTAATATAAGAATGGATGATTTTCATTTTGTTAGTGTTGGGATAATACAAACCATCCCAAGGCACGTGAGCACGTCGCGGAACATGTGATCAGGGGCACCCAACGCCCGACCTCGGAGGCGCCCGACCTCAGATACGTCCGACCCCCTAGGCTCCCGACTCGGCGCCCAACTAAGTGCCCGACCCCGAAGCTCACCACCTCGGATTTCCGACCTTGCCGTTCACCTACTACGGTCACATCCTTCCGTAGTCCGATCAGGGACCAT
>JAOXJJ010000359.1:6025950-6059504 GCA_025769935.1 Phoenix roebelenii | reverse complement strand
GACCTCCAGCTTACTCAACAATTAATGCGCGTCTCCGGCTTACTCAACAATTAATGCGCGTGCCACCTACTGTCTACAGATCTTCAGTTCTCCACGGCAAGTCAGCTCGGTCGCACCCAGTCGGCCGTGACAACTCCCTGACTTCGACCTCAAAGCATTAATTCGCCTGATCGTGCGCCATGTTCAGTTGTACTGCAGTCTCGCCTTGTCACATCACACGTAACCCAGCATCTCTCTATAAAGGGGGGACTCCTCCATTTTAGAGGGGGCTGGCGGGCAGAAACTCTAATACACACTTTTTTCTCCTAATACACACTTGCCCCCTCTGACTTAGGCATCGGAGGGCCGGTGCCGGAAAACCCGGCCATCAGCTTCCTTGCAGGTCCAGCGGAGGACACCGCCCGCCGACGGATCGCCGCCCGCCAGCGCCTCACCGGAGCTCCACCTTCTCGACCGACCGGTCGCCCCCGGGTCCAGTTTCCAGCAACAGTTAGTATGCTAAAATGCATGAAAAATATTTAAGTAAATTAAGAATCTATCTTATCGATCATGATCTATTATATATTAAAGTCCGTATAGATTCAAAATTAGTATATTTTATTATTTTAATCATAGCAAAATATAGAATCATATTATTAATCATATATATTTTTTACTCATTGCATAGATTAGTTACTATGAAAATATATGATTTTTGATTTATAAGTATTTTCATGCGACATATTATAATTAACAATGTAGATTTTCGGATTGGATCCATAACTATTGATTTTCAATCTAAAAAGAGTGTATATATATGTGTATAGATAGATAGATGAATGGATAGAATAATATTTATTTTTAAATTCTACCATATAAAGTGGCTTATTTCCAAATATTTAGTCCCATGCCCTCTCTCCTCTTTCCTAGAGTTGGAAGTGGGCTCAGGCTGGCCTGAAGCCGATCTTCATTTTCATCTTTGATGGGACTGGAGCCCACCTCCACCACCAGCCCATCGCTGCCACGGCCTCCTTGAGCATCACCTTGTTTTTGTTGCTACCTATGGTACCATTGCTCTGCCTTGGTGGGGTTGGCGGTGGCGGATGCCACAGGTTTATTGCAATTGGAGCTTGGGCTAGGGCTCAGGCCTGGTTGGATAGTGTATAACATTTTGTCCCATCAAGCTGGCCCAATTGGGCTCGGGCCGGATTTTTTAAAAAATTTCAGGCCGAGGCGTGGCCTGAAGCCCAAAAAATATTGAGCCAGGCTCAAACAAGGGTGCGGCCTGGCCCAACCCAGCCCAATTTTAACCGTACCTTTTTCCTTGGTCCTTCATGGAGAATTACTTGCCAATTACACATGCCCATCATAAAGTTAACGTATCTGAGGAATGCCACTTGTTTCCCCGGAATCCAATATCCGGCTTTTAGTTACTTTGATGCCCCTGAAAAGCCACAAAAAAAAAAAAAAAAAAAAAAGGGTTTGTAGCTTCCTTTCTTTCAAGTTCTTAAAACACTTCCTCTGTCCCTCAGGAGAACTGCAAGATCTCTTCATTGAATGCGCAAGGTAAAAAAAAAAAACTTTTTTTTTTCCTTTTGATTATTTTCCTTCTTGGAGAATTCCTTCATATCTTTTATGTGTCAGCGTAGAAGACTCCCTTTTTTTCTTCCTTAAAGAAATAATAAAAGGTCAATTAGAAAGATATAGGAGAATTAGTATTCCAAGAGTTATATGTCAATATGAGAATTTCGTTTTTATCATCCTGTAGATTCGTTCTGATTTCCTCTCAAACTATGGAGCTGTTATGGAACTAAGAAACATTGTGCTGTTTCCGGAAGTTGAATGAGATTACTGTTAGAAAAAACTTGAACCTTTAGATCTGTATATGAACATTACTTAATTGAATTCCTGTGTCTGCGGTAATGCATCTTTTGTACTTGCTTTTAAATCAATCTCGGATATAGTGTAGAATCTAATGATGTGAACTGGTTATTAAGATTTCTAAATGCCTTTATTGAAACTCCAGTGACAACATTCTGTCGGTTGAGCTGGTTTCAGGTTGTTTGGTCTGATTAAAGATAATCCGATCTGGATGGTTTTAGTTTTGTGTCTAACCAACTCCAGTTATAGATGAAACTCGGTTGGGTAGACTAACATTTGGACAAATAGAATACTTTGCTTTGGACAAATAAAATCCTTGTGTTTCATTGCCTTTTGGTGCTAAAGGACTTGTCCATTTTCTTTATATCATTTATGTAACTGTGAAGTCCAGTATTATGTTACTGTGCATAATGCATCTTAAGTTCGATAATCTTTTATGGAAAAAGGTCATAATATGAAGTTCATGTGAATGCGCCATAGTTATGACATCATATTTGGCAATCTAGTATATTTTAGCAGATTTTGAAATATATGAAAGGATTTTTTTTTACATAAATACCCTTCTAAATATCGACTTTGCATGAATATCCTCTTAAAATTGATATTTGCACGTATACTTTCATAAAACACTTATTTTGCTATTCTACTTTTTTTTTTATTTTTATTTTTGCATATGTACCCACGCCATCTAACGTCGTTAAAAAATTAATGGTTTCAAATTAAAATGACTAAAATATTTTTAATGAGTAGATATGAAAGGAAAATATTTTTAAGCTAATTGCGATGGAGGACAAAAAAGTAATTTCAAAATTTTATTTTATTTGTAATGAAAATAAATATGGTTTTTATTAACGACGTTAGAAGAACCGTTATATTAGGGGTATTTATACAAAAACAGCATTTTATGAGGAAAGTGAAATAAATATAAATTTTAAAATAATATTTATGTAAATTTAAATTTTTAGAAGAATATGCATGCAAAAAATCTTATATGAAATAATGATATTCTTCATGCACCATTTTTTTGTTATAACACTTGTTATATTTATTTTTGTGGGGGACTTGTTATTTCTATTATTTAGAGGAAGCTGATTTTAAATGCTACCTGCTTTCTGGTATCTATAATATATTCACATGATTCCTAGGAGGATTTGTTAAGGTAAGTAGTGTCCTGTGCTAGCTGTAGCTTGAACTTTGTCAGCCTTTTGGCGTTCCTGATATGACTTTTGCAGATTGAGCCTTTTGGTGTTTGTCACCCTCGGTCTGGCATCCTCTTGTGGTCATACTTTTGTTGCAATTTAGCTAGTGCATAAAGAAGTTTTGTTATAGAACTCTGTATCAATGCCACACTAGCACAATATCGATACGATATAGTATGAAATTATTTTAGCATACCGAACGTCGGTACACTATCTATATCGGATACCGATATCAAATCAATATGGTACGGTACGCTCCGTACCATCCGATTCAAGCTGGTACGACATACCATGATTCCAATATATGATTTAAACTTCATTTAATAGCTTTTCTACCTGTTCTTCAGGGTAAAAGACAGCACATTAACTCTCTCATTTCTTTTTTTTTCTTTTTCTTTTTTGGCCATGATATTCTTCTCTCTTTTATGGCTAAAAGTTTTGTTATCTTTTACATATAATGTACAATCATGGACAATATTTGTGTTTATACAGATGGCAACATTATGAAGGCACAATAAAACCAATTTTTTTACTTCTAGCATCTTGGCTCCGTCAATAGAAAATCGATGTTTTCGTTTTCTTTTTTAATTCATATGAATTGAAGGGTACTTACAAATCAGATGGTTACCATCACAGCAGGACCTTATGGAAGTTAATAAAAATTTGTTGAGGTGCATGACTTTATGTAGTTCAACCTACAATCTTTTTTTTTCCAGTGAACAATTTATTTTGATATGTGAATTTTGGTAGTGTTATCATAACCTAATGATCTTAGTATCTCTATGTCATTCACTTGTTTAAATAGCTAAATTCTATCTTACTAGTTCATGCTGTAAGCACTGCCAATGCAAATCTCAAGCTCGGATTAAGAAGATACGGTGTTGACTTATGTGGACAGCCATTTATAAAATAGAAGTGAAGTAGACAATACTTGACAAATGAGGATTCATGAACCTGACCCCATATAGTTGAGATAGTCGCAATTTTCTACTTGAGGTAATGCACATGCTTTGGAATTTTTCAGAAATCTCGAACCTACATCCGCCTCCTAAATTCTTACCTACTAGAAGTTTTTCTAAAATATCCACTTCCTCGCATCTTCTTTGGCATCCTCACTCAATTCTGACAACTAATGTTGGGACAAGGCTTGATGCTTAGAGTTATACATATATATGAATCATGCATTGGAAATCATATCACGTTCTAGTTTTCAAATTACATGCTAAAGGAAATGTTTCTATGTGGCAATTTGATTGGAGAAAATGCATAGTTGATAATAAAACATCATCTTTAAAAATGCAAGATGCATAATTTATTCTACATATATTCATGCATTTTATTAATTGTAAGATTTTGCTAGATACGTGAAATATATAAACTCAATACGGACCTGACACTCTTTCTCGACAAAGTTTTATGTATAATATTATCTATTTATTTTCGCACCCTCATCCTTTTTGTTTAAAGTTCAATGTTCTTATGGGTGAAGTTTAAGGTTGCTAAAGGTTTATCTTTTAAAAAAAGTCTACTTCATCATATCTACTGCACCGACGAGCTTGGTCTAGTTGGTTGGCATCCTTTTCTTCAATACATGTATTCCTAGGAGTTCAAAAATTCAACCCAAAAGGATATAGTATTTTCTGATTTTATTGGATACATTCGTACTCGTCAGATATGTGTTACCCGTCCTAATAAATATATATATATTTATATATATAGTATTGTCACCATTATTCTTGAGTAAGTACTATACCAATTTTCTTTCCCAACTTTTGAGTCATATTCTACAACCCCTAGTCCTTTCTTCTTCACCTTTCTTTGCTATCAAGCAAGGGTGACCATCTATAGGTCACGAACCCCTAAACATTATGAATTCCTCCTTTTCAAAGCATGTAATTAGATAATGTCTCCTTTTTCTTTCACTCATCTCTCCTTGAAGTTTTGGTATTAGCTATCCTAAAATTTTGCAATGACCACTCTTGCATCCAAAAAAATCATGTTTGAATCCATAATTATAAAATACAAGAACCTACTTTGACTGGTCTCCTTATCAAAAAAAAATAAGGAAGTCATGATTTAATTTAGTTTTCATCTATCTCCATGACACATAATTTGTGTGGCTTTCTCAACCCCAAGTGCTCTGGTGCCCAACTAATTTGCCAATTTCCATGTGAATGAGCTTGCCTAAATAGTACACCAATTTGCTTAACAACCAAAAGTTCTAGATTTGAGTTTTGGATGAATTTTGGATGAATTTTGGATGAAACATCTTCAAGGAATTTAGCCTGGGTAGTGGGTCTCTCTCCCCTTTCTCTCTCAAAGAAAAAAATAATTGCCATAAATATCTTTGATAAATTAATGAAGTGCCACTCTCAGCATGTTTGCCCCACTAGCAAAAAATAGATTATTTTTAGTTTTTCCCTTTAATTTTTTTTCACTTTTCTTCTTGTTTCCTCAAAATTGAACTTTAATAAGATGGACAAAAGAAAACAATGTTTGGAAGTTATCAGATTTGTTCTTTTAAATAATGCTTAGGGTGAATTTTCTTCTTCTTTTTAAGGATATATAGGACAGAAGGGTTGTTGATGGATTGTATCTTTTTTGTAAGATATTACATGGTTATTAGCATTAGATATACAATTAGAAAATCCAGCGACTCAATAACCTCCTTTATTCAATTGATTTTAAATATGAGAACATAAATATCAATTAGTTTTATGTAAACTAAATAAACACTCTTTGGATCACTTAATTTTATGCTTGCCATGCATCAAATAATTTTCATGGTATAATGATTTCAATACAACATTGAATAATCAGATTGTTTAACAAACATTGGAGCTAATGTAATGCAAATTTCTTTTCAAAGAAACTCCTAGTATTGTTACTTATACAATTGGCTCTCCAAAGGCCTTATTCTTGGCTTCACCTCTACTATTGCGCTCTCATCTTACCACTGTCAGTTGTTGAAGATCAAGCATGATATCACTCTCCTTCAGCACCGGCTTCACAAGCTATCTTGAACCCTGAATCTTATATTATCTCACTTTCGAAGTTTTGATAGCTGATTAGGCTAACTTGCCAGTATGGTCTTTGACCTCTTGAATCTTGCACCATCAGACACTCTATTCCATCATCTCACTAAATTGCTACCTCTAACTTATAAATGGAGGTGCAAATAAGCTAATCTTCAGCAATCTAGATTTAGCTCAAGATTGACTTGAAAATCCATTAAAATGTTTCATATAATATTGTGCTACCTAGTACCTACATCAAATTCAAGATTAGTTCACATCCACTTAAGCAAGCTCAAGCCGGCTGTAGTCGTGCTCATTATTTCAGACTGAGAGACAGATGATATATATGTCCAATTGTTGGGTTGTTGGAGATGTAACTGGGATAGATAGGGTGGTTGGCAGAGTCTAATTAAGAGTGAGAGTGTCTGGAGACATGGAGACGGAAACTGAGCTAGATCTCATGCAGAGTCATCAATATAGAGGAGGCTGTGCTGAAGGAGTTCAAATTATGATTACAAGATGGCAAGATCGGGTTAGGTTGGTGCACTAAAAAGATTGAGAGCTAGAGGATGAGAAGTGAAGAATATGATATATTGATTATAAGATATGCCTATTAACAGTGAAACTCGTGGGGCGCAAGATGAGCTACACCTATTGTAACAATTCTAGACTTTACATCCAAAAAGGCTAGCTGAAACTATCTAACGAATAAACGATGTGGAATTAAACACAGATCATCACATACTTCTCCCATTTAAGCCATAGCGTCCTTGCAAGGCCAAAAATCCAAATCCAATCACAAACATTATGATCAGCTCATGGTCAGCTCAAATATCGTGCTGCAGTGTTCTTAAGTCCACACAAATCATGGGCTGGGCCCATGTGGATTCCATTTGTAACAATTCAGAACCTCACTCAAAAAAACTAGCCGAAAGGTATTATATGGATTCCTTGATCCTATATAAGTAGTCAAGATCTATCCAACGAATAATCAATATGGGACTAAATATATGCCCGTACGAGTCCTCACACTCATTTTAAGGAAAAAATAGAGTGCAGTGGAGGGGAACCATGTTAGACTTTCTTGTCCATGTCAAATGTCTAATAGATGGTACGTGGATTTTAGTGGGCCATGGCCCCCTTGCCCATTGGGACTTGTAGAGTATTCATTTGTTGAGGCCCATTATTACTTCGGTTCAGGGCCAGATCCCCAAAAAGTTTTATACCTCCTAGCGTTGAAACCATAAAAAATTTCAGCTAGGTTCAAACAAGAAGGCCCAACTCGAGCTAGCCTAATTCTAGCCTGCCCTACTGTGATTGCGAAATATATATAGTCTTGAGTATGGATATTGTTACATATATGATTTGGCTTATAGAGGTATGCTTATTTTCTTAAGCATTCATAAAATATCATGCATGAATAAAAAGTGCATTGATCTTAAGCTCTTATAGCTCATTATCAACTTTGGCACACACCAAAGGGGATGGGCTGGTAAGGAGCTGCTCGGCGAGGAAACTTGGCGAGCGAGCTCCAATGGATGATTATAGTCACCGCACTCATTGAACCAATCGATAACTATTTGAGTCGCCTTCAATCCATATATCAGAAACTTGCAGCTCCAATGCAGCTATGGCGATGCCCTCACAAGCAGCTCAAAGCTTAACCAGAGGAACTGTTTCTTCAAACAAATACTATAACTTTCTCAACATGATCACAAATAACAAACAATCTTCCACCACCAATGCCTTCAGCATGGAAGCAGCCATCAAAGTAGCTGATTGTGAGGGAGTCCAAGTGACATGAATTGTAGTAGAAAATGGTACATTTGTAGTAGTGGTACCAAACCTCAGAGACGGGGTATCCAGAAATTAAAATAAAAAAAAAAAAAAAACTTGATCAGATGGAATTTATTCGCCTTCAAAAACATCAGCATTTTACATCTTTGTTTACAGAGCATTATTCATTAGTGCAAATTCAAAAAAAATAAATAAATAAGGCAAATTGTGCGGGGATCTCGGTTTCTAGGTAGCTTCCAACAAGAAGCTTTGCTCTGAAAAAGGAAGATAACTTCCAGCTAGAACTAAGCTGGCTCCTCCTCCAATTAAGTCTATCCATCTCCCATGCGATTTCTAGCTGCATTATTTGAAGGGAAGTTTCCCCCGGTTCTTTGAATTGGATCAACTTCATTAAGGGAATGGACCCAATGGGTGGGTGCTAGGAGTTTTGGGGGTGGGACATGGCAATTGGCTATATATATATAATTATATATATATAATAGGACAAGTGTATATAGATTAGGGAGGAGACAACAAGATCATATAGCAGCTACGGATATGATATCTATTTGATTTAGATTTTAGGAGGTCCATTATCCTATGGACAAGAAGAAATTAGCTGCGATTGGAGTTCGAAACTAGCAAAATAAATGATGCTCCATGTATCTACAACATTCCTTCCTTGAAGTCGAAATTGCTTGTGGCTCATGGAATCTTGTACTACCACATAGTTTTGTTTTGGGGCAACATTATGGATCACTTGATGCAATTATCATTTTTATTCTAGAATTGCTAGCGTCGCGCAGATATATGATCCTCGAATCAAGGTGAGTGCATCATCAAAGGGAGGAAAAAAAATAGGGCTTTGGTAAGAGCAAGTTGATATTATTGTAGTCGGAACAACATGCCAAATAGCAAAGCCGTAGGTGCTCAATCTGAAGTATTAGAACTTCAACCTAATTAATTGTTTTGAAATAAAGGAAGTTTTTTTAAAAAAAAACCTTCTCGAAGTATATTTGATCCAAATTAGTACTTTCGGTGCATGTCATATGACCCTGAGCTGAAGAGGCATACTTTAGAATTAGCTAACAAATATAATTAGAAGATTCCTTCATTATTATTTCATGAAAAAAATATATGCTTCGTTATCAAAATTATCGGTAGCATATTATGAATATGCATCATAGATTTATATAAAAATATAAAAAAAAAATGAAATGAGTAGAGAAAACCATTAGCATGGTGCTGCTTGCCCTATTTTTCAAGCTGCGCTTAACAACCACTGCCATGGTGCTCTATGAATGACACAACTTCAAAATATGCTTGTCTATCTTTGTACAGTATACTAATCCCTAATTAAGCAGCAATAAGTAGCAATACTTAGATATCATTGTAAAGGATATTAAATCAGAAATTACATGCTTTCACGGAGGAACCCCAATAATGATATCAAACATAAGCATAAGCTCTTCGTACTGCGAGGTAGGTCATCGATTGTTAAATTGTAAAAGGATTACACCATAAGCTTTCTAATGCATCATATTTACAAATAATTGGAAATACTGAAATAAGATGCATGGAACTAAGAGAAGACTTCATAAACACAATGGGTTACGTTTGGTAACAATAGTAGTAGCTATTCTAAAGCATGGGAGATTGGAGAGGGCAAAATTGGTCAAAAAAAGCCATTATAAATTTATAACATATCAATATTTTTCTTCAGAAGGAATATTTTAATGTCTCCAACTATCCGGTTTCAAATAAGTCTCCTTATTATCCTTCAGAAATCCATAGCGGTTTGGGCAGCGGCTATTGTTTTTGTTTTTCATAAAAGTCAGTACCTTAATTTTTTTCTTTACTAAATCGGATGGATACAAGATGAGTGAGCTTTTTGGTGCAGTAAAAACCAAACTTTTTGGATACTCTGAATCCACGTTCATTAGCGGTAGTGGCCCAATGAGTTTGGAGGCCTAAGATAAACTTAATAATAATAATAATAATAAATATATTTAGAAATTATTTAAGAACCTCAATGCTGCATTTATAGTTAAGAGGTTTTAGATTTGGGGGTCTTAATGTATTTATAGCTAAGAGTTTTTATATCAAAGATTTAAGCGGCTGCCTCGGTCATCTAAGAGTTGGGCCGATTCTGATAATTAGTAAAGATCTTTGTATCTCTGAGAATGCATTTGAAGAGAGGAATTGACATGGCAACCTATTGGAAGTTCCATTTCCATCACACAAAGTTGTGCTTTGAAGTGAGTATGGAAATATTCATATTCCATGCGTAAAACCCAGCTGCATTGGATTCCAACAGCGGTGGTACGTACCATTTATATCATTGCTCAGGTGGCTACAACTCTCTCTGGTCGCTTGGTAAATAACGATGACAAACCCTTGATGCGTCTCTTTCTCTGTCTCTGTGTGACCGTAGATGTTAGAGCTGGCCTTGGATAACGTAGAAAATGTCCGTACTTAGCCGTATGACCGTGGCCCTTGAAGCATTGTTTACGTCCCTGGGTCCATGGCCAACGATGGTTGCTCGTTTCATGGGCAGAAGGATGGGAGCGGAAGATATGGTCAATTTTTTTTTCAAAAATATTTTTAAATATTTTGATGAAATATAACGGATATTTTATATAATTTTTTTAAAAAAATAAATACTCAACCGAATATAAATATTTTTTTTATGATCAATCAAATATTAAAAATATTTATTTTTTTAATAAAAAAATATTCTGATGAGAATTTTATTTTATTTTTATGAACTAAATGAATCCAGGAACTATTAGCAAGATTCATGGGTTGAGCGTGGTTTCATATTTGGTTGGACGAATGATGGAAAGGAAAAATAATATAAAATATATGTAATACTCTTCGGATTTCATGATGATTTATTTTTTATTATATAAATAAAATAATCTTTTCAAGTGGGAAGGATATCCTTATATGCGGTGCAAGGATAGAATTTGAGATATCTTAGGTGGCCAAAAAAAAAAAAAAAAAAGACTCTTTTTGTTTTTTTGCTTACTTAAGTAAAAGAGGAGGAAGGGACAAGCCCACCCTCTGTAGCCGCCCTCACTGGGCCTCCACCCCGTCAAGAGAATGTTCGATGCGGAAAAAACTGTTTTGTAAGATGAAAGATGGAATAGGGGACTATTCCCTACTTATTCCCTATCCCAAGATGACCTTAAGTGATGTTTGGATGCAGAATGAGCTAGGGAAGGGATATCTCATGCATTGTCAAAGAAATAAATTATTTTGCAGAAAAGGCATATTTAGATGTTTGGTTGAGGAATAAGTGTAGAAAATATGTCAAAAAAAAATAAGTTGCATTTAATGCATATTGGATTTCATGATAATTTAGATTT
The DNA here is from genome assembly GCA_025769935.1 of Phoenix roebelenii. Lineage (NCBI taxonomy): Eukaryota > Viridiplantae > Streptophyta > Magnoliopsida > Arecales > Arecaceae > Phoenix > Phoenix roebelenii. Next base: position 6,048,281 of record JAOXJJ010000359.1, on the reverse strand, counting down.
TATCTTGAAGACCAAATTACTCTCTCAATTCCTTAAGGGGACAAGGGAAAAATGATAATTGAAAAAAATAGCGACGCTCCACGGCGTTAGTCTATTCCATCATTTTGGTGGAATAGACAAACATAGTGTTAGGAGATATCCCCACTATGATATAAGATCCAATTTTTTGAATGTTTGGCAAGAATTTGTTGGATATTTTATCCCTTCACATTAGGGGATATTAATTCCCCCCCTTATTCCACAGCCAAATACTACCTAAAAGTTTAGACTCATGCTAACTAGTTATGACCATGGCCGACAAGCATTATTACAACCATTTGGAATTGGCTTTGTGAAATCACTCATTATTATTGTATGAATAAATTGTTTAGAGCATGAGGTCGTTGTGGAATTAATTAGAGGATTATTAGTTAATCATGACCACTAGTTCCAAAGTTCAAATGTACGAATATAGATGATATATAAATGATCAGTGTTAGCATCGAAAAAATGTGATAAATGGATCTAGGAAACATTAAAAATGCTGGAAATCTATTTTTTGAGTAAAGAAATGTTGGGAATTGAAAATCAGTTCAGCAAACTAACAGTCACAGAGAGCTATTTCTTTTCAAAATACGATCAGAGACAGAGAGAGACTGAGAGAAGGTGGTCCATAACCCGAATTGGTTTGAATCGGCTCTTGATACGGTTTCTTCTGGAGGCAGGCTACAGCTAGGGCCTAACAGATCATTTCAAATTCTGATGGCAACAATCCAAAGCTTAGGTAAGAGATCAGTTAGTGTATTCATGTTCTTTTGAAGCCTATGAGTCCCATAAATAGCTAACTTGTATGGTCCAATTTACCCATCAATAGAACTTGACTTCTTTGTGAGGAGGACCTAGCCATGCCAACAATGGAAGTGATGGACAAGAAAACCTTCAAATTACCATTAGCATCTACTGCTCAGGTGGAGAATCTTTTATTCTGTATCATATCTCAATTCCCAAAATATGGTGCCCAATCAACTAGAAATATTCACAAGAATTTCAGGGTACAAGTCACTCTATTTTGGACTATATTTTGTTTGGTTAAACTAGAGCTGGGAGAAGATTACATTTTGCAGTATAGCCTGTTGTCATGGAATCTGGATCAAGGTCGAAGCACAACTCACACAATCCTAAGGTCGGCTGGAAGCGAGCTGAGTAGGCCGGTAGGGGTGTCGGTGGTTGGGCTCCTCCCAAAACAGCCTGCGAGAAAGTCCGCTTGTCGAATAGTTTTCAGCGAAGGACCCTTTAATGTATAAGTCAGAATAACGAGGCAGTAGTATGAAAAAGGAGAGTGTTTCAACAGATGACAGCTCTGTGAGTAACATCGCCTGTGTTATGCCACATGTTGTGGTTCAAATCTGGCCGGAGGGTGACCACGCCGGTGTGGAGAAAGGAAGACGAGAACCACCTCCTACACGTGGAGCTCATTAAGTAGTCATGTCAAGCATTTAGTGAGACCGGCTTGGTGTAGGCTGAGAGGGCTTAGTTTTTCGGATTTCAAGGTGTACTCGAGGGAGCGCTCCGAGCTCGAGGGTCGGAGCGTATGCTGTGCATTGCTGGGGTCAGCGTCTCGAACTTGGTCGGGACAGGTCAGCGTTTATCGGGAGGTACCCCGAGCTCAGTCGGAGGAGTCGGCGAATATCCGAAGTTAGTGGAGTTCCGAGGATAAGCTAATTCTGGGGCGAAGTGAAGGTTTAGTCATTCGTCGTTGGTATTTATTGGGCCAAAACTGGGTAGCCTTTTAGTTATAGGCTGGACGATCCGTTTTTCCCCTATCACCTTACATACCTGAGGTCCCCGAGCTACTCCTTTATATAGGGGAACCTATTTTGTCGTTACCTGACCCAATGTAGCATGTCATGATGGACATGTAACGTCCGATATTACGGCCGCCACATGGGAGCCAGTCTACATGGGAGGCGCGTAGTGCTAATGGGGCGTAGGTCATGGTACTTCCACGACTGCAGGTTTCCAAAGTTGTAGTTTGTTAGGGTTGTCAGCTCTTGTCACAACGTGTTGATTATTATCCTCGGCTGGTCGGTTCCTCGACTGAGACCGAGGACGCTCACCTCGGTTGGTCGGCTGCTTGGCTGAGGTTAGATTTGTTCTCCCCGGTTTACGTCCAAGGCCAAGATGCCCAATATTTCTTTCAACAATTACCCCTCATCTAATTAATAATTAGTTTAATAAGAATATTTTTAAGAATTAAATTAATAATAAAATATTATCTTGTAGGAACTAAATGATTAGTTCCATATTTTAATAGTAATTATTCATTAATATTACTTCAATAGTAACAAAGTAATAAATCCTTAGATATTGTTATTCTATTCCACTAACTTTCAGCAATCATTACTTTCTCATCAAACCGCGCTCAGTTTCAGAAAGATTACTTTCGAAAAGCATGTGAAAGTCTCTTTTGGTTAACCTGGCGCAACCAAACATATGTTCTTAGAGTAACTTATGAATTGGTGGACCACTCTCCACTTTGATAGGCAATCTATTGCATCAGTTTGAAATGTTGAGTCATATGGCTTCCATATATATAATTACCCATAGCCCAGTAACAATCCATGATTTAAATTGGCTGTTAAGCCTGTAAAAATTAACACTTCCTAGAGGGTTTTTAAATTTGAATTATGAATTTTAGTAGCTCAAAGTGTCGTTCCCTCCATTCAGAAAGAATGATGTGACAAAAGGAAGGCCTCTCATTTCAAACTAGCCAGTGATACAATTAGCTGCAATAACTTGTTATGAATTGTAGTACCATAATTGAATATAATAACTTGCAATGACTTTGAAACATCGTAGTTTGTAATAAAGTATCCTAACAAAGTCTTTATTTATCAATTAATGTCTCAGGATCTACTCTTGCAATCTCTATGTTCCTTTTAAGAAATCTTTTTGCAACATCTATGATTCTCTTTTAACTTTTCATATCAGTATACTTGGTCACTAACACAAAGTAGTACATATTATATAAAGAAAGGTGAAATACGTCCCCCCCACCAATAACCACCAAGTCATCAAAGGCTCCCCATGCGTTTCATGAGAGCTCCCCTTCTAAAACCTTAGCGTAAAAGAATAGTTTTTCTTTAATTGATTGCTGGAGAACCTTAAGAAATTAGCATTCCTTTCTCTTAGAGGGAACATCATGAGATGGGATGAAACCTACTTCACGACCAAAATATGATTCCATGATTATTTAAACACACGATGAACGAAGAAGGATACAAAAAAGGGAGATAAGGAAACTTCCTGTTCCAAGAGATGCCACCTTTCAGGTATACCATGGTTATCTTGAGGAATAGAAAAACAAATTCATCCTCTCGTGTACTTCCGAAGGAAGAATATGAAAAATAAGAGGAATAAAGTGGCTGCCGAGTGCTTTCCGTCAACCCTGCAACAAATGTAGACATGTCTAAGCACTAGGTATCTTTCAAAACCCTACTTAATCGACATAAACCTAGCACCAAATCATCACATAATTAATGCAAAGACAATGAGGATTAAAAGACAGTGATGGTATTAGATAGCACTAAATAAATAAGATATGAACGTATACAAGAGAGTACCATGCAAGTCTTTGATATAGGGGGCATTTTGAAATATGGTTGTCATAAAGCAGAAATCTCATGTATATGATCTAGTTTGACAATTGGAATAGCATGTTGGAGGGGTAGTGGATGTGTCATTCCAATTGAAGCCAGTCTCCAACAGTATATATGAGTGTGGCACTGTAATCTATTCGGAATATAGTAATTAATCTGTCCATTTCTCAAGATAAAATTATTCATCTATAAGGTGGAACCAACATCTTTTTGTTCTCTTCTACTTTTGTTTCTTCGTCTCATAATAACCAATTGAAAAATGTCAGGTTAAATTCTCATTCAAGTATATGGTGTTCTATGAAAGTATAAAGATGATTGATTATTAAACATCATACATGGAATATCTCATATAGGAATTGAAAAAATAGTTGGAAGGATGTGCTAATGGAGGTAATAATGTAGCATCTAGGTTGAAGTTGGAGTCCCATTTTCATATGTAATTTTATTGCAATAACTCAGAAAAATATCCATAAAACTTAAAATCGCTTACCTTATCCACTTTTATTAGGGCCTCATTTGAGATACTCCAACCTTATAAAAACAACTTAAAGTTTAGATAGCATAAGAAACTTAACTACATATTATAGTAAGAATAAATGAAACATCAAAATTATATCACTGGGAATGAACTACAACGTCCAAAATTGTTAAGCCAAAATTTCAAAAACTTATTACCTATTAACATATGATTGTTAGCTGGACTTTTTTCTTACAAAACCAATAGATTACAAATCTATCATATACTCATAGTTATGCACTATAATTTTGAGTCTCTTTGGATGTTAAGAGATCTTATATATCAGTAAGATCTTTCTAGCATTGGTATCTCACTTAAAACTACATTGAAAGAAGTTGGAGAGGTCCCATGAAATCCCAACTTATCCCTATTTTTTCAGAATTAGATAAATCATGTTTCAAACTGTTTTTATTAACAAAAGAGTTAGGGAAAGAGTTCTGATCACTCTCTCGCCTCTTTTTTTTCTTATCAGAACTCCATCAAGCACATTTTGAAGTAAAAGCTCAAGCCAAAAGATCTCATCAAGTGGCATTCAACAAAACTCTTATTGTAAGCATATTTATGTGGATTCAATCAAAGTTCAATAAATTGATATCCTAAGCTATACTAGTCAGGTATGGTTTAGTAAGATATAATACTATACCATATCCATGCACAATATGCAAGGTGATGATTGTCAGGTTTCAATTTATGCAATCTAGGGTTTGCCCTATATTTTGAGAGAGAGGGCAGATGGAGGGAGGTCATCGTCCTACTACTAGTTCAAGTATACAAGAATAGTGAGGTATCAAGCTCAATCTAGGGGATAGCCAACTAGAGGAGCTCCAGCAACAGAGGGTAAAAAGTCTCCATAGGTGGATTGTGAGAGAGATTGAGAGAGAGAGAGGATTGAATGGATGAGGATTCGGTGAGGATCGGGATTTTTTTTTCAAGAAATTGGTTCAGCCTCAAACCAAGCACAATTGAACATATCAAGTGGTTCTATTTAGATCGGACTAATGCCACAATGAAGACACTCACTATTGTCCCTTACACTATTTGCACTATATATTTGCATGTATATGCAAGCAAATGGGCCGACTAGATTAAACTAATCATATCAGTAGTGCACCTAACAAATGGATTAGATAGCATCAAGGTTCAATGATAGATTTGGATGGGAGAGAACCATTTACTGCAAGTTTGAAGATATAATTGATTAGAAACGGTAAAGTGGGTGAGTAGGGAATAAATGACCATTACTTATAATCGCATTTTCTTATTAAAATCATCCTATTCTCTTTCGTCCTTGGAAAAGGACACGCTATCCACAATTTTGGTGGGTGTGTGAGGTTCATTAATTATAACACTCCACATATCATAATCATGTACTTGTATGAAGATGTGCATGTGTGTTTTCCAGTAAGTGTAAGTTGTGCCATTGAAAAGCGAAGGGTAGTTAGTAGATTGTCTCTCAGCAAGAAAAGATCCAATTTAGATTGCCGTAGATCTTTTCCTCTTGATAGTTAAGTCAATAATGGGCCGAGTACCAAGCTTTGATACCACTTGTTAAATAGTTAGGCAACTCAAAAGGGGGTGAATTATGTTTTTAAAAAAATTAAAAATATGTGCAATTTAAAAGGTACTTGTAAAGTGCATGAAGATGTGTATGAGCAGATATAGAATGAATGCAAAATAAAGATAAAACACAACACACAAACTAATATTTTATAATGGTTCGTTGGCAAACTTAGTAGTTAGTACCTACGTCCACTCTTCAAAATATCCTTCTTGAGAGTTTCACTATAAGCTTTCTAAAGACTATAGCCTAACTATTTTGTTCAAGCTCGCAATCAGCTTAGTTGATTTTCTCTGAAAACCAACAACAAACCACCCCTATCAAAATATTCCCTAGGCATTATGACAACACAAAAACCAATTCAAAATTTGTATGAACTTTTCCCCAAGTTTCAACTCGTTGAACTTGTTACAGTAAAAATTTAAAGAATATAATAAAAGGAAACCAAAGATCCTTAATGAACTGATTGTAACTCATTGAAGCACATGTAGAAGCTGTAGTTACCCTTAATGAATTCTTGGAAGCTTTGCACTTAATTCTCTTGTAGTGTTGTGGATGTGATCTTGAATGCTCTCACATAATGCCTCTTTTTCTCTTGGCTTTTCTCTTTCTTCTTTCACTCTTCTTCACTCTTGTTAAATTTCTTGAATTTTCTAATGTATCTATATCTTGAAAAGTAATTGAAAAATTGTTTATAGCCGTTGGAGAGGCTAAAATAGCCGTTGAAAAAGAATAGAGCAATTTTGTTTTTAACCTGAGATCGTTTTGGGATCGACTCTAATAGTCCAAAGGTCGACTCATGAAAGCATGCCAGCCTACTCCATTATGCTGAGGTCGGCTCGTGTACCTCTAGCGTTGACTCCTAAATCCTTTCAAAAATAAAGTCTTCCATCTAAGTCTGTGGACATTTAGAGATTGGCTCCTTATGACTTGTCGACACCTCTTATACAAAATTTCATAAAAACTTGTTGCATCTTGTCCATCTTGAACATTTAAGGTTTAATTCTTTTTCATGCATTCTGGTCACTTTGAGATTATCTTTGCTTCCTGTATGCATTATTACATACTCTAACAATATAATCAGCAATATCATTAAAATCAAACCTTTTTGGGTCAACAACAAGCTTTGAAGAGATAAAGCAGTATTTAGCAAAACCTCTGGTGTTAGTTCCACCAAGCCATGGTGTACCATTGAAGTTATATTTGTTTGTTGTAGAAGATTCAATTGGCAATCAAGCTCTTGACGCAAGATAATAAAATGGGATTTGAGCAAGCAGTGTTATACTTGAGCCGTGCTTTAACAAAAACTGAACGGTGATATTTGTCGATTGAAAAATTATGCCTGGCTTTGTATTATACTTGTGCTAAATTAAGATATAATATGCTACATGTTTCAGTGTATATAATTTGTTCAACAGACATAGTTAACACATGTTAACTAGGCCGATCATGCATGGAAGAATGGGCAAGTGGATGTCAGCTTTATTAGAGTACACATTGCAATATGTACCACAAAAGTTGGTCAAAAGATAAGTGTTGACTGATTTCATGGCCGATCATCACTGTCTTCCACTCAAAACTAGTATTTTTCAGCAAATAGAAGCGATTATATTAGTCTGAAGCCATGGATGTTGGTTTTGACGGTTCAAAGACAGATGAAACGGCAGGTGTGGAAATACTTTTAGTATCCCCAGTAGGAATTAAAACATGGTTCTCATTTCAATTAGGATTCCCTTGTTCAAATAATCAAGTCGAATATGAAGCTTTGATAATCAGCCTCAAAATATTGCTGAAAAAGGGAGTAGCAATACTTAAAACAATCGGAGATCCGTTGTCCTGAAGCAATTGAGTGGTGAGTACAACATGAGGGCTATTGAGTTGATGCAAGCTTCTGCAGAAAGTGCTATTAGAATTCATTTCAAGAATCGAAAATTAAGCAGCGAATGAACCGGCACAGATTGCTTCAAGCCTGCAAATACAAGAAGGAATATTAGGAAGAACAATTAAAGTAGAAAGAAGAGTACTTCTATCAATACTTGCTGATCAAAGTAAACGATGACACGAGGTTAATATGGCATTTTGTCCTTCTTAAAAGGATCCTCTGGAAGAAAAAGGGTGGCCCCTCCTTATTAGGCACAATCATTTCCGCTATTCTTTCGATGTGGGACTGAAGTTCCGGATCCCCCCATTCGCCCCCCAACCCTTACCTACAATGTGCCTATTATTGCTCCAAAAATGAACTATAATTCAGGTTGAAGTCAGTCAACATGTGGAATTATTTTTATCTTTTTATCTTTTATTTTAAATATATTTGGGTGAATTTTCCGACATGAGGGCATGAGTCGATTTGGCAGAGCCACTCGTAGCGATCGGGTAGTTCCAACCCTCCTCCTGGCCGTGTCACGCGTTCCCCGACATATCGCTGATTTCGAATCTCTGCCGTCTGGTCCTCCCCTTATCTCCATCCCCCTCCGTCGGTGACCCCACCCCTCGTTGTCACACGTGGGTTTTCGCCTGCCCTCCGCCCTCGCCAAATCCTCGCCCGAACCACATCCCGACAAAAGGACTCTTCGTACCACCTTCCCCCGATCATTCTTTCCCCCATCTCGCGCTGGCCGACCCAATGACCACCGTCTACCATACATCAGACGGTCCATGTTTGATCGATAAATGCGTCCGTACTCGTTTGGGCATTTTCGTCAATAAGCCAGGAGACAAAAGGTGGCCGCCGTTGGCTTCTTCCCATTGGGCGGGGCGGCGAGCCCATCCGCCGATTAATCGCCAACGGGTCACGAGCTGCTGCTATCGTGCACCACGTCTCGTAGCTAACTTGCGCGGCTTCTCCTCCCTATTTAAGCCACTGGACGAGCTTTCCCCCATTCACATCTTGCTCTCATCTCTCTATTCCTTCTCTTGAGAAATCCGGGTCGAAGACTAGGTTTTGTAGCATTAGAAATGGCAACAACGCCGGCTTTGATGGAGCCGAGCTTCGACGTGGACAAGCTGAGCTACGAGATCTTCTCCATTTTGGAGAGCAAGTTCCTCTTTGGTTACGACGACGCCAAGCTCTTCCTCGCTACCTCGCCGCCGAAGACGCCGGTGAAGACCCCGAGGGGCCGGGTCCGGATCCTCTCTATCGACGGCGTTGGCCGTGCCTCCGACGGCCTCGTCGCCGGTACCGCCCTCGCCCGCCTCGAGGCCTCCCTCTGCAAGCGCTCCGGCGACCCCTCCGCCCGGATCGCGGACTTCTTCGACGTCGCCGCGGGATCCGGAGCCGGCGGCGTCCTCGCCGCCATGCTCTTCACCCGCGGCCCTGACGGCCGCCCACTCTTCTCCGCCGCCGAGGCACTCCAGTTCCTCGCCAAGAACCGCGCCGCATTCGCCCCCAAGAAGGGGCTCCTCCGCGGAATATTCCGGAAACCCGGGGCGATATTCCGGCGGGTCTTCGCCGACGTGACGCTGCGGGACACGGTGAAGCCGGTGCTGATCCCGTGCTACGATCTGGCGACGGGGGCGCCCTTCCTGTTCTCGAGGGCGGACGCGGCGGAGACCGACGGCTACGACTTCCGGATGCGAGATGTGTGCGCGGCCACGTGCGCCGACCCCACGGCGGCGGGGACGGCGCCGGTGGAGATGAAGTCTGTGGACGGGCGGACGAGGATCGTGGCCGTCGGCGGCGGGGTGGCAATGGGGAACCCCACGGCGGCGGCGATCACGCACGTGCTGAACAACAAGCAGGAGTTCCCCTTCGCCGCCGGGGTGGAGGACCTGCTGGTGGTGTCGCTGGGGAGCGGGGAGGTCCTGGCCGCCGGCGGTATTGGCGGGGAACCGGAGCTGGTGAGGATCGCCGGGGAGGGGGTGGCCGACATGGTACGGACCGACGACCGCTTTAATTCCCGCCAGCTGTTTTTCATTTTTCTTTCACTTTTAACATTTTTGCACGTAGTAATATCTCGAAGACTGAAACCTGACAAAATTGTCGATCTGTCGGTACGGATAAAATGATCACAACCGTCCAGTTGTGACGTCTCAATGATTCCATCCGTGGACGGATGTGATTAGACATAACTTTAACGAATCAGCTAAATAACGAAAATGCCCCTTTACTTTTTTTTAAAAAAAAAGTGGTTTACTGAAAAAAATTTATCTGGTACGGTATCAGGTGGATCAAGCTGTGGCAATGGCGTTCGGTCATAACAGGGCATGCAACTATGTCCGCATCCAGGTACTGTGCGGACAAAATTTCCTTCATTCCAATTATCACAATGCGGCATGGATGTTTCCTGAGAAAATATTTAAAAAAAATCATCATTGGTGATAAATTTATATGATTCTCCAGGCTCATGGTTTCAATTCCGGAAAACATCACACTTCCAAGACTACCAGCACCATGGATGTGAGGAAATTGTTAGGAGCAGCGGAGGAAATGTTGGCGCAGAAGAATATGGAGTCGGTTTTGTTTCGAGGGAAGAAGATGTCGGAGCAAGCTAATGGTGAGAAGCTAGAATCATTTGCAAGTGAATTAATCAAGGAGCACGAGAGGAGGAAGAAGAGCCCACTTCCTATAGTTATATTAAAGCAAGTGATGACACCGAGAACATCGTCGGCAACAACATCCACAATTACTACCACCACCACGACATCAGCGAGAACATCGACATCCCCATCCCACTAATTTTGATTTTGGATTGATTGAGGCCTATGACTATGCTCTAAAATGAAAAGGAAATAGTCAGATGGTAGAAGGATAAGAACTGAGATTTAATTGCAGTGTGAATTGGGATATGATAGATTGTGTACATTTAGTTCACTGGAATGATGATGGATTGTTGAATATGTATTATTTCCTCTTTTTTCTGGCTTCCCTCAAGATTTTGTATGGGAACCAGTTCAAGTGTGCTTAAATTTCATTTAACTTATGATGGGGAAAAGTTACACAAGTCGTAATAGCAATCTTTACTTTTAAGATTATTTTTTTCATAATTTTTTCCTAATTCCACTAATATGTTCATCAAGTTAGATGTGTCTCAACAGTTTGCTTGTAATATGTGTAGGGCATGCTGGGAGCACATAAACGTAATTATGTGTAAGATGGCCAACTCATAATTATTAATCACTAACATCTCCTTTTTAGTGGGTCATTGAATGCCCTTTTCAGGGCTGTCCACGTGGCTATCTAAAAAACTCTCGATCACCCACATGAAAAGTAATCATAAGCAGTCACAATCTTATAATTAAGAGAAGTATTATTAATTAATTGATGATATTATAGCATTATTGTTCCCTCTAACAATTAGTAATAATGGATTTTAGGTCCTCCAAGCCCTTTCAAAATACTATATCTTATTTTAATCATCGTACAAGAGAAATAGGAGTAAACAAGATAAAGCAAAGTTTCTGTTTAGATGGAAAATCGTTATAATAAATAATGAGTGCACCATTCCTTTAGAGTATTATTATTTTTTATGAAAGAAACATGTAATCTTTGCAATTCCCTATATTAACTAATAACTATAGAGTTCTGGATCGTTCTAAGAACTTATTTGGTTTATGGGGAGAGAAGGAAGTAGAAAAGTAGTATTCTCGTGAAAATAAAATTCCTACATTTTATGGAAAAAAAATCTATATGAGATATGGAGATTGGGTTTTTTTTTCTCAAAAGTATCCATTAGCTTTTTTATACAATGGATAAATTTTTTTTCAGATATTTTATACAATTTTTTCAAAAAAATAGATACTCAATATATAAGCTACTCTCAAACATGCCACGTGGTGCAAACAATATTTTTCCAAGCATTATATACTTAGGCATCAGTTTTTCAAAAAAAACATTTTAGTGAGGAGAAATTTTTCTTCCAAACTAAATTAGTCCTAAATATGATTGACATAAAAGAAAGGTATAGTAATTTGATACTCTAGTTTCACCTGTCTAGTAGAACCGCTATCAACCCCTTATATATTAAGTCATATTCTTGTGAACGAGAATATGTATATTCAAACTTTTTAATATTTTTATAAATGTTTTTTTTTTTTGCTAAACAAAAGGGGAGGGGGGAGGAAGGGACAAGCCCACTTCCACGTAGCAGCCCCCACTGAGCCCCCACCCCGCCAGGAGAATATTCGATGCGGGCAGAAATGACCATGTGTTGGGCACAACATCCGATTTTGCTCATACCCTTCCCACCCGTGGGCCCGGTTCAGTTACTCCTATGGGCTCCAGCACAAATACCATATGTGAGTACGTCCCATCTGGCACTACCGAGGCTACCAGCAGAGCGATACGTCCTTCCAGACCCCGTGTCCGAGCAGGGAGCATCCGGTTTTCACAATTTAATCGACGCCCGTGCGTTTCAAATTCGAAACTACTTGGTTGGAAATAAGGCTATGCTTTTACTGAGGTGGTTATAAATGTTGTTTTTATCAATCGAAAAACATGGAGAGAGAGCTGAAAAAAGCCTGCTTATTTTGGGTTGTCTGCAGGTCTATTTTTAGCCCCTCCCATTCCTCGACCTTCACCCCCTTGCCCATTCCCTCCGTCTTCCAGTCGCCAGCAGCAGGTTTGAATGCTCATCAAGAAGTGCTGTTCACAGTGAATGCAACTTGGTTAACATTGCTTATGTCACCACCTATCTAGAACCCACCAGCAAGTTGTTCGACAAAATCTCCCAACCAAACACCTTCATCCAAAACGGCAATCCTTTGCGCTCGTGGGACTTCCAGAGCCCACCTTTTGCCCAAAGGGGGCCTTCACTTCACCTACTGCTCTCAAAGCCTATGCTACCCTCTTCATGGTCAGTACGGGTCAATATCCACCGGGTAATTCCAATATATTTGTGGGCGCAGCACCCATTAGTATGTAATACATTTTAGAATTAACCACAGCCAATATGGCATATTGATCAATTAAAGCTTATCACGAAACTCTCGACCAACCAATCAAAATCCACCATGCGGCTATCCCATATGCATACAGAGAGTTGTTCAAATTTTAGAATCTTTCCTCAACCGGTGATACCTCGATCATGATTGCTAGTGGTCTCCTTAACAACCATATGGGCGAGATGCATGGAGCGTGATACGTGAGTAAAACGCCTGCACATCACGTTTGGAGTCATCGCCGCTCGAGCATATCGACCACTACTTTGCCATTTCAAGGGCACATCACAACTTTTTGCAGACTTCTATAGCCTAAATATTTAATCGTCAAACCCTCCAACGGCTCCTTAGCCATCGCCACTCAAGCATATTGACCACCACCTTGCCATCTCAAAAGCACATCACGACTTTTTATTGATTTCTATAGTCAGAATAGTCAATCGTTGAACTCTACAACAACTCCCTAGCTATCGCCACTCGAGCATATCGCCGCTTCTGTTGAACCCTCCAGGGGCTCAGCCAATGCGACACTTTGGGCGTATCAATTTCCAAAGGCAACAATACGTATTCGCGATTTTAAAACATGAGCTATCATTTCCTTCTTATTAGTTCCATTAAATAGGTATTATCCACTTGCAAATTCTATTTTGTAACCTTCCAATCCCCAAAAACCAAAAAATGAATTGCAATAGTTATAATCATGTTAATCCAAACAAGTAAATCTCAACTACATGCAATTACAATGTTTATAATCTCACTTGCAAGTATTTTTTTATTACACAGTGCCTTCAATTGCTTAGAACTAGGGGTGGCAAAATATGACCCGACCCGCCCACCCAAACCGTGTTCGACCCTCCATAAATAGGTTTGGGTTTGGCCTAAACAGATTTGGGTCGTAAATAAGTTGACCTGTTCAATCTGTTTATTAGTTGGGTCGGATACAAGTTTTAGTTGTTTGACCCGATTAACTCGTATATAATTTGATGTGAACAGTATTTTTTCCTATGGTCACCACATGGTCCGCAACTCCCATCCTGTTTCATTTCCCCATTTCCCCCTTCCTCTCTAGTCTCTACTCTCTACCCGAAGCTCATAGCACCCTCCTCCTCCTCCTCCCTAGTCAGCGATCAAGGACCCTTGGAAGCCCCCCCTCCAAGACCCGTTCCCTCACCATCCTCGGCCCCGACGATCCCCGCGACACCCGTGGACGCCGCCGACCTGAAATCGAGCGGCGGGGAGGACGCCGGAGACGAAGAGTACCGGGACTTTGATAACCTCTAGGGAGGAATCCGAGAGCACGAGGGCGGCGGCAAGGGCTAGGGTTAGGGTTTCGGGCCCTCCCCTCTCTCCGTTCTCCTTCTTCGGCCCTTAAGATCCCGAGCCCACCCTAGCGGCTTAAGGTTAGGGTTCTGGCGTCGACGGCTGTAAGAATGTACGAGTTCTGCAGCTCTTCAAGGCACGCTTTCTCCACCTTCGTAAGGTTTCTATTCTCCTCCTCCAGTTTAGGTCATCGAATCCATCTTCTGCTGCAGTTGTCGTCGTCGTCATCGAGCCAAAAATCGTCATCGTCGAGCCAAAGATCGTCGTCGGGGAGTACGGATTTGCAGAAGGATGGGAGGAAGAGAGTAGGGCCAGCAGATTAAACAAGTGGAGAATGGGTTCGGTGGGGATTGGCCGACTGGAGAACGAGATGAAAGATTTTTTTCTATTAAACGGGTCGGGTCGCATTGTCCGTTTAATAAACAAGTCAGATTCAAATTGTAATTTTCTGACCTGTTTAATAAACAGATCGAATTCAAATTTATGATTTTTTGATCCGATCTGCATGCGAATCAATTCATTTATGCTCAATCCAATCGATTGCCATCCTACTATCCCCTACCAAACCATGAGATCAAGACTACGATATAATATTATATGATAGACGACAGACATCAGACTAACGCGTAGGTGATATCACATGGAATCTAGCAGCGATCATAACTTTTTTCTCTAACCGTTTCATAGCTGTAGGGCTGGCACGGTCTTCCGCACTGTGAACTATATATATAAAAAAAAAAACTGGTGTCAAAGTCCTGCCGGGATCCGTACAACCACCACATCTCTCTCTCTCTCTCTCTCTCTCTCTCTCTCAGCCTCGGATCAGCAAAATTTCCAACTTCTAGATACTCGGACGCGTGGGCCCCACCACCCCGTTCCTCCAGCTGCCGCCCTTCCTTTCCGACGTGATTGCCGGAGATGCGGTCCCGTCACGTCATGCAGCGGTGTCAATTCAAACCCAACGGCTACGGGTTTGAGATTTGAGCCTCAATTTCCCCACTTTCCTTGAAGGCCGGATCCAAACAGCAGCCGTGGTCCACACGTGCCACAATGGTACTATAATTGATCCGGTACATGAGAGAATCTGTACCTATAAGGAGGTAAGAGTTAGCTACTTAGCTTGATGGATTTTATAATATTTGGAATCAAGGTGGTGGCTTTCTTGGAAGGAGGCGAGAAGTTAAACTAGCCTTGGATGTAGTAACAGTCAATGAGAGATTAATTAGGACATGTCAAGTTAAGCTGTTATCATGTTGTCTAATTAGGTGTTACATTATGGACTCTTACCCTATTATTCAGTCTCAAGTCCTAAAAGTATGAAAATGCGATGAAATCGAGACACTTATAATTTACTCATTCAAGCTGCAAATTAGCATACATATGTATATCTACACGTGCTAGCCGGCGGCCTACGACTTTTTTGTAACATATTTCAAAATGATCTAGTGGTAACTATTGCCAATCTTGTCAACCGAACCATTCTCATACACAAATAGCTGCACGTGTAGAGGATTGGCAAGGTTGTAGCTTTAAGGGACAACATTTTTATAGGCCCATCCAGCAAATGGGCACTTTTGACTTGAATGTACTGAAAGTTGAACCCAACACGCGGTTCCATCATTAACTCCTATTCGAGGGCTACGTAGTAAGCTTTGAGTAAAATTCAAACGAGGGCAAAGCTTTCTTTTTGCACCAAAATATCACATCTAAATTAAATTTGGGAAGATCCCTCCATCATTGTGTGCTTAGAATGGGAGTACTACTAGATGCACAGCCAATGGTTTCTATGGACCCCATTATGAATCCGGGCACCCAAGACCACCACCTTTTCCCTTTTACTAAGAGCCCACTACCCTTATCCGTGCTCCCACTGATTAAGTGTCATTGCTCATAGTATTCCAAGACCTTCAAGAAGAAGATACTTGATACAAGAAATGATTAGTAGCAGGCTAGCAGCAATGCATCAGTAACCATAGTGGCCATGATTGCACTAGAAAAAAGATATTAATGCAAAGTTGCCTGCACTCTTGATAGCTTATTTGGAGCTATCAGTATCTAAGGTTGAAGCCATGTTACTCATAAAATTGCATGGAAAGTTGCCCGCCGAAAACGTACATGCTACATCAAACAAATAGAAAACCGAAATCATGTGAGGCATCATTTACCCGTCGGGTAGAAAAGGAACCTTTTTTGAATATAAAGAGGACACAATTCACCCAACATCATTAGGGTAAATAAAAATTGGAGATCGGATGTAGACAAAATTTCTGCCAATGGCTAAGATGTTCAGCCGACTTCCCCTATTTTTATGGAGGTCCCGATCCGTAAATTCTAGAGTAAAAGCAAACAGATCCAGTAATTCTAGAATAAGCGTAGGTCATGGTCAATCACGGTTTCCCAGGATTCCAATAGTAATAGTCCACACGTGAAAACTTTATCCGTGGGAGACATGACACAGGATCTAGACCTATAAGGATAGGGCAAGCAAGTGCTGGTTTCCAAATTAATGTTTTTGTGACACAGGTGTTGGCCTTCCGGAAGGAGATGAGAAGCTACTTCACCTCAAGTTTATAAAAGATACCAGAACAAGGTGATAAAAAATGCCGCTAAGAGACAAATTCCCTTCATTAGTTTATTTGGGTGTACTTTGGATCTTGGGGTCCATGAATTTTGTAGCATCTAACTAGTCTTTAAACCTGTTTGTAATACTAACTACAAGCACATGGTACAAGAGGAGGGAGTAATGATAATAAATACATTATATATAAAGGAAACCAACAACGCAACTTTTACATCCTAGGATATGGTCTCACCGTGGATAACCATCACATCATCTATTTTAGAGATGGATGACTCTTTATCTCCACAATGCACCCTGTATATAAGTTTATGCTCAAAAGTACCTAAATATACTTTCGAGATAAATGAGAACCGCTCATCTTCGAGATGAATGATATGACAGCTATCCACGATGGCATATAAATTTATGGTGCAAAAGTCACACGGCAAAAATTCGAACCGGAAAATAAGAAAGTTAAACTTTTTAAAGATGAGAATTGTTTGCGATGGGACTCACAAACAAGCATCTTAATCGATTTTTCCATTATTAAGACGGTGATGTGTGGTTGCTAAGAAAACACATGTATTTAAGCTAGAAAAATTAAAGTATCATATTTTTCTAACTAAAAATAAGCTCCCACATACTGAAATGAATTTTCTGTTTTTGCTGCTACACGAAAAGTATGGTTACGTGAGCACTTATTAAGCATATTAATCAATATTCATACTAGTTAGTTCTATGATTATATGTACTTGATCAAACTTTTATTCTTGTGTTTTTTATTTTATACGTTTCACTACAAAAAAATCTATTATTAGCTAGAACTCTTACATCATTTTTAGATGATTTACCCTAGGGTTATTTCTCCTTTTTTTGCATTAACTTTTAAGAAAAATATATAACTATATTAACATGCTAACTATTTGATGTACCTTCCACTTGGTAATATCTTTGATTTTGTGGTCATAAAGTTTAATTATCCAACTTATATCCCTATGTATGTCCATACTTTTGGTATATGATTGGTATCTATATCCGTTTAAAATAAATATAGATATAAATTTTTAAATTTGGTTAATATCTATATCCGTATTTATATTCGTCAGATAAATAAATATGGATATGGATATGGATACTAGTATCTGATCTGTATTCGATCCGATTTCAGCCCTATATGGGATAAAATGAATCCATCTAATCATTTCATCCTAAGATGAAATTAACCCTAGGTCCATGGTGGACACATACCTAATGGCACATAAATCCGCGCGTACTTAATTGGGCCAGCTGCACTACTCGAGGAACAACCAAACTTTTCTCCTAGTAAGAGACCGCTACTCCCTTATGTGCTCCCACTAGAGCTATCATTAGTCCATATTGCATCATATACCTTTTTTTATTCTGAAATAAGATACATGCATGTGAACACTAAAAATTTAAAAAGAATAAGGAATAAAGACTGAAGTAATTTCTCAAATAGAAGAGAAGAAAAGAGATTGAAGTGAAATTGAAGTTATGACTGATAAAATGACATGCAAAATTCCCACCAAAAATGAAGAATGTACATCGCAGAGTATATACTAATAACCAGATAGTGATTAGTAATTTGTTCATTATATTGTTCCTTTTTTTGTCTAAAGCAACTAACATGCCCTTTGGAGCATCTGATAGGGTGTTCATAATTGGAAGGTTATGGACACAAGTTTTGAATCAAATTCAAGGTTAGGGACCCTCACTTGGGCCATGGGCAATGTTCGCATCAATGGCAGCCCCACACATAAGCTTTGAGATTGCTTGACCTTCCTGCAACATTTTAGCTCATCAAACGATTTGCCCGATGCTATTTGAATCACAAGTTATCAAGTGAAAACCTTCTCCAGAGCAAGAATTTGATTAAACTTGTTCATGTTGTCTATTTCATTTTCATTAAAGTTGAGGTTGCCATGATACTTGAAGGGTGTCTGAAGTTTTTTAAAAAGTCACCAACATCTTATGCATATATATTCATCTAGTTTTACTGAAAGGTGATGGAAGTGGTGGTTGTTACAGTTTGGGACCCATGGAGCAAAACTTTTGGGGGTGGCACAAGCTAAAGTTAGCAACAAATCAGAGCTGACACTCCATTGGGGCATCCCTTGCATACCTTTTTACTGATTTTAATAGCTTGATCATGATAGGTGTTGAAATATTTGAAAAAGAAGAGAAAAATGAGAGAAAAGAGAGAGAGAGAGAGAGAGAGAGAGAAACGTGAATTTATTTCTTATGTACAGACTTCATACGTAGAAAATAATATAGGTGATACAGGTTATTATATAATCCCTAAAATTACTCTAACAAGATTATGCTAATAAAGAAAACTAATATAGGTTGACATAGAATCATGCTAATCAAGAAAAATATTATTCTAATAATAGGCATGCAGTTTATGTTTTGATGAGAATTGGAATATACTGGATGAACACTTACGCTTTGTGCAAGTATAGGGGCCAATGTGTGTCCTGACCTGAACATGAGAAAAAAAGTTCAAGTGCAACAACAAATCTCCACCCTTTGTTCTGCTTTGTTCCACTATAATGGATCAAGTTAATGATGGCCACCTGATGGTAACACCGAATCTTCATGATGGATAGATGCTATTGGCGGTTTGGTGTTCAAGTTTTCAAATTAGAAAATTGCATCATTATTGTGTTCCCTAACTTCCATTCTCTTTCCACTTCCTTCAAAAGAAATGATCTTCTTGCATGCTCTTCTATTATTTGAATTAAAGCTAACGATTCGTCCCTTAGAGTGGTTGGGGAATAGCTTTTGTTTGTCTGCTGGTCCTTCCATGGAAATTCTTAAGGTGGTGGACCACTTCCCTCTCCCTCTCTCTCTCTCTACACACTCACTCACAATTGAAGCATGCCCTAAAAGTTAATACAATTAGATAGAAAGAAAGTAGAATAAAGAAAAGTTTGTTGCCGCTTTTAGTTTATTTCTGTAGTGAAAGGAAACAATTTGATCCAAATCAAACAACCTTAGATATAAACACCCAAAATAACCCAAAATAACCCAATAAACTCAACTTTCTCAGAAAGGCCAATAGCATGGGTCCTTCTAATTCATTTCTTTGTTAGCCTTAATTATAAAGTCACATGGATGCTTCTAACTCCTATAAAATTGTACTCAATAACATGTCAATTTAGTTTCTCAAACTTAAAAACTAAAATGTCAATTTGAAACAAGGTCAAATACTCTAACCTCTTGGCTTCCATGTGATTTGGCGGATACCTGTATGTAGATGGGCAATCAAAGTAGGGAGCTCTCCTTAGAATGTTCAACTCTTAGGGATGGCCATACAAGAGTTCTTAATCGCAAATACCTTTGCGACTGATGCTTGTAACTGAAATTTAGCACACTGAACTGCTTAGGCACCCCTTATAATTTCTTGCCCAGGAGCTTCCAGACAATTTTGGCCCATTCTGAAGTAGAGCTGATCATAGGCTAGGCCTTGGGTCTAAACTTTATTCACTTTGGTCGGGCTTCGGGCCAAGCCTATGTAAATTCGACATGTTCTATACCCAAAACTAGGGCCAGGCCTACGTAAACCTGGCCTCGGATCCATGTTAGCTTTATTTTGAAGTCACAAAACTAAATCATTAACTCCTTTGACTCGCATTTTATCAAGGCCTTTCAATAACCTTTTTCCTCCCTCTAATGAAAGTATCAAACTAAAGAACAGCTAGATACGCCTAATAATGAGAATCTTGATGGAAGGTAAACCGAGGCCGACATTAAAATGCAACATCAGTATCGACAGATATGGTCCGATGAAAACCTAGTTATACATTTGTATAATCTCATCAATCCCGGTTACTTGACCTACTCAATTTGCACATCCTTGATGCTTGACCCATGCTAAACCCATAAATAAACAATATATACATTTATCCATTCCAACACTATCAAACAGAGAGGACAACTAACCTGCTTGGATGATCAGATTGCACATTCTTTCCAAATGTCCTTGTAGTAGACACAAAAAAAGGGATTATATGGATTCTTCCAACAATGGAATGTTTCAGTAATTTCGGATCTGGAACTTATTTATCGGTGCATTCATCCAAGGCTTCTTCACTTGCACAGCTCGTTCTCAACCTAGCCTTCTTTGGATTAAATTGTGCATGTGCCAAACTAATCCTTCATGGTTTTTCTTCATCCATTGTCAGTTTTAGGTCTCCACTGGTTTTAACCTTTGATAAAATAATTTTTCACTCTCCCGTCCAAGTTTTATCACAAATCTACTTTAAAATCCAATACAATCATTGCAACCCTCAGTTCATATGCATCCGTTGTCAACTTTGAGTCCAATAGATCATACTTAATTCTAATCTTAAACCAGTCCACAGGAAGCGATCCTATATAAATACAGATGTTTAATTTATAGTTCAGTAGATATGCACTTACATATGTACGTGCATACATACATATTTCTGAGCTATCGATCAGGTTGAAAACCTAAATTTCAGCATCCTTAAAATAGATCCAATGTGGTTTAACCAACAGCATAGTTGTTTCGAAAACCAAACCAAGATCAAGCCCAAATACCAACATTCTTTTCATTAGGCATGATCAGAAAATCTTTCTTGTAGCTTAATGAAGAGGCACAACGTCACGCCCCCAACTTGAAATTATAAGCTAGAGGTCCTGGCAACCGTCGCATACTCATAGAAAACTCTCTCCACAAGCATACAAGGCATGTCAACATGATATCATAAATAAGCAGTGGAATCTATTTAAATAATCAATATTCAAGCTTTAATTTAAATAACTAAAATTAAATTTTAGTATCTTACAAAATCAACAATATTTAAAAGATCTAATATCCAACTCTGGTCAAATCGTGATTTAAATTAAAGATATCAAATTCAGCCTCTAGCCACTCTAATCATAACCCTGTGCTATCTTAGTTATTAGAATCTATAAAAGCAATAAGATAAAAAATAATGAACTAGACAGCCTAATAAGCAATAAACACTTTAACCAGATTAATCAGATAATAATTTAAATAATTATTTACAGAAAATAAGCATATGGAACTCATCAATTCAAAACCAAATTCAGATATGTAGTATTATCTAAATATGTCATATTCAAATTTCATTCATAAATCCAAATTCTTTCAAACATCAAGTTTATCTCGTCAACCATAGACAATTACCATATTTTGTTTGTGGCAGGGTTATAATATTATGCATCTTCTTACAGTGTGCTACGTATCATCTTGCAGCAAAGTCCTTCAGGACCGCGTATTTGCTTGCTATATGACGTACATCTTCTTACAGCATAAATCCTTCGGAACTAATTAAGTGTCAACATATTAGCCTCGATTGGCAAGATCCTTAGCTTAATCAAGCCAAGAGTTCAAAATAATCATGCGGTTTCCATTTGACAAAAATACAAAAAATCATACGGGATCGAATCAATCAAATTAGTTCAATATTTTCGACCATACATCATCATGATATTCCAAAATAAAGCATATTCAATAATAAAATACTATTAATCAAATTCATGCATTATGGATAGTATGATTCAAAGTTATTAATATAATATTTTATAATTTATTGGTAAATCTAGAAAAAATGGTTGAGTTACTTACTTTGTGAACGAAATCAAACTACAGGTCCAATTAATTTTAAAAATCTCTCTTAGAACCTAAGACTCCGACGATTACTCAACTAAAATCTTCAATGAGCACGGTGAGCCAAGATCGTTGGAAGTCAAAGGAGGAAAGGAGGAAAGAACTTGTGGTGGTCTAACAGTGATGATTTGTTAGTTCCTTACTAGCTAGGTTGGGCATTAAATCCTCCTCCCCCCGCC